>VZQC01012143.1:461605-659407 GCA_009823505.1 Rhizomys pruinosus
TGTTGGCCAGGGGATCCAAGCCCCCACAAATGGTAAAGGCTCCTTGCCTCCAAACTGGGATATCTGCAGGAAGAGAGGCGATAAGGCCCTGCTGTTGAAGACCTGATATAAACATGGGAAAGATGTATGGAGACCACACTTGCAAGTATACAGATGGTCTCTGGGATGCCAGAGAGTGTTACCAAAGACCACTAAACCAATAAAGCAAATATAGGTCTCCTTGAGTCACGCAAGACTCCTCCGTCAGCACCAGCTACACCTCATCTGCCTGGAAATACTGTGCAGCAGTGGCAGCCATACATCTATATATCCCAAATCTAATTGGCTATTAGCTCTCTCCTTGGAGGAATAACCCACGGCTGATGCCACAAGTTAGTGCATATTTTCTAGGGATGTTTCCACCTTCTTAGCACAGTTTAAGCTGAGAAGATGTTTTATGGGCCCCCTTCAGGATCAGCAGCTTCTGTGGCCCAAGAGTATTATTTTGTTCCATGTTTTAAAAACCAGGGTAAGTTAAGTAAATAGCATTTTTTATTTTATGTGTATGTGTATCTTTTTTAAATTTTTTTTATTTTTTTATGTGTATGAGTGTACTGTCTGCATGTAGGTTTGTGCACCCTTGCCATACAATGATGTGGAGGTCAGAAGAGGGTGTCGGATTCCCCTGGAACTGGAGTTAAAGATGGTTCTCAGCCACCATGTGGGTGCTGGGGATCGAACCCAGGTCCTCTGCAAGAGCAGTTGGCACTCTTAACCACTGAGCCATCTCTCCAGCTCAATGCATCTTTACCAAATACTTTCAGCAAGTTGCATTTCTTAGAGTCTCCAGACATAGCAGACAAACTGTGAAGCAGCCATTATTTTATCAATGTTGTGAATCTAGAAAAATGGAATTTTATGGGTGGTGTAACTAGGAGCATGCGACTTGGCAGTAGAAAGAATGGACTTTGAACTCAGGGCTGGAGGAGGTCAGATCTGAACCAACATCTAGGGGTGAAGAAAGTGATTTAAGGAAACAATCTCATCTGATGAACTCTGCTCAAAAGAAGCAAAGCATTGCCTTCCAGTGCCCTGTGAGGCTGTGGTACATATATATTTTGAGAGATTCTGGCACAATATCTTTGAGGAAAGCCCCTTTATGAACAAAAGTTCACTGACATACCACAGCTTTGTTGCACTTTCAAGGACACCTCACTCTATACATACAGAAACGCTGCCAGGGTGGGAGAGAGACTAAACCTGTCCCCTGCTCATGGTCCTCAAAGCACCCCCTTCTCTAGGTTTTAGGTCCAGTCCTTGGTTGTGGCAAGGACCGCCACCATCTCAGGGCAGTATAACCCTGTTAGATCTGCCATACTTTAACCATATATGACTGTCGCCCACACTTACAGTACCTTACATGCCGGCAGCATCCAGTTGTGTTGAGGATGTAGCTCAGAGATAGAGTGTGTGTTTCAGTGCCAGGGCCCTGGGCTCACATCCATTCGTGTCCAGGTTTGCTAGGTTAGTCCAGTCATTCAGAAGTCCACCACTACCAGAGTTAAAAAGCTTATCCCTTGTGTCAGGAGTGGTGGCACACGCCCTTAATCCCAGCACTCGGGAGGCAGAGGCAGGGGGATCTCTGTGAGTTCAAGGCCAGCCTGGTCTACAGATCGAGTTCCAGGCCAGCTGGGGTTACTGGGAGACCCTATCTCAAAAACACCAAAAAACAAAACAAAACAAAACAAAACAAAACAAAAAAAATCCACCACCACCAAAGAAATCCCTTATCCCTTTATTCACCTCTTTAGCTCTGTTCCCCTTTCTCATCCATCCTAATCAATGCCCCAAGAGTCAGGCACACCACACCCACACAGTTTACAGCCCACAGCTTCCAGGGAGAGACACAGTGGGAAGAGAGAGAGAATGTGCACTTTGGAATCAGACAGAAAAAAACAACTTCCAGTTGGTGCTATACAGTCCTATAGCTGTCAAACTCTTTTATTTCTTCACATGTGAAGTGGAGGTTAATACCCTTTCTTCACAAGGTTACCACAAGGATTACTTAAGATAATGTGTGTAAAGCTCTTACCACACTGCCTGGCAAGTACCTGATTTATGGATTGTGTTTTTACTGCTGAGGTAGTATTGTAAGTAATAAACTCCTTTAAATCATACCAGACAACGTGACAGATACATTTTTTGAACTACTCCAAGTGGCTGTGGTAAAACTTGAAGGAAAGGAATTATTTACAGGCATAAACCCTGTTATAATTCTAAGCTTTACTAAACTGTGTGAGAAAAGAAATCCTCACTTTTAGAATCCTCCAAGGCTGCAAGTACCCTCTTCTGCCACTTAGAGGTCATTCAGTCACTACTGTGTCCATGGGTTTACCCAGGAAATAGTGAAGATATCTCCCTCCATGGCCCCCATTTTAATGTCCTCAGAGTGCCATATAGGACAGTTAAAGTGAATTGAGAGTTTACAGTTGACCTAATAGTTACAGACTGTCTTTCTGTCCAAAGCTGTTTGGGAACTGCTGGGAATAAGGTTGGTTAAATTTCATGAGTTCACCAATGTGGAATTAGAACTCAGAAACGCTGCTGACAAATTTCAGTTTATACTAGCTCTGCCTTGAAGATGTGTGTATTTTAAAGCATGCAGCATTCAGTCCACACCTTATCAATGAAATAAGAATTAAAGATCTTTGACTCCTGAATTTTATGGACAAAAAGGGAGTTGGGCCTCAGAAAGTTGAACTAACTTGACAACTAGCCACAGCATTGTTTTCTGCTATTATTAAGGAGGAATAGCTATCCTGTTTTCTCCATCTAATTTGACATATGTCTCGCTTGTTGAATCATACTAGTAGTAGTTGTATAATATTCTGCATATTGCTAACAGCAGAAATCTCAGACGCATTGTGTCCTGTTTATAACTTGTTTTCTTTAAGAGCTGCTATATGAAAAGTGCTGGAATACAGGTGGCTTTCCAGGCACGTGGCCTCCTGGGACTAGGAGCAGCCCTTGGTCCCTTAGTGTTGATCTCTTGGTCCTTGGATGGTTTTGGAGTGACTCCTGATTGAACATTACTCTATAATTTGAGAAATCTGATTGGCATCATGAATCAGTTAAAATTCTCTTGTAGGATTTTTTTGAGTTGATTTTCCCAAAGCAAAAGAAATGTGAAAAATGAGATAAATCATGTATGCCACAATAAATTTTCATAATTAAATACGTCCTCATTCTGATCATCCAGATAAAATTAAAAAATAACACATTCCTATCCCCTGAGTCCTGTTTATGTTCTGTTCCAGTCTTTACTTTCACCAATATAGCCACAACTTTGATTTCTATTAATGATTCTTGTTTGGTTTTGATTATATATAAATGGAGTGACAATATGTACAGTTTTCTAACTAGTTTCACTTTTTACCTTTGTACATGTATGTTTGTATGTGTTCTTGGTGTGTGTGCATGTGTGCCATAGTGTGAGTGTGGAAGAAAACCTCAACTATCAGTCTCTGTTTTGTCTTTTTTTTTTTTTTGTCTTTTCCTTGTAGTCCCAGCTGTCCTGGAACTCACTATGTAGACCAGGCTGGCCTAGAACTCACAGAGATCCTCCTGCCTCTGCATTCAGAGTGCTGGGATTAAAGGTACGTGCTATCACACCCGGCTTCAGTCTCCATTTTCTACCATGTCTGAGCCAGAGTCTCTTACTATTTACTGCTTTGTACACCAGGCTAGTTGATCTAGTGCATCCCATCTCATAGTAGGAATGCTGGGATTAGATGTATGCTGCCATATCTGGCATTATGGTTCTAGGGGTCCAACTCAGGTCCCCATGCTTGCACAACAAGAGTCTTACTCACGAGCCTCTTCCCAAACCTTCTAAGGGCTTTACTTTATTTCTCCCTGTGTTTGTGGATTTTTAGCCCTTTTCTTCTCATGGTGTAGTGTCAATTACTTCTCAGTTCCATGCAGCACTTCATTATCTAAATATTTAACTTTTCTCTCTTAGGTATTGGGCTATGCATAGTGTTTGCTATTGCACATAGTGTTGGCTGCAGTGTTCTTGCATGCACTGACTTTGATGATAATATGAACACATTAATTTCTGGAAAAAAATTCAGTGCTTTCCCCAGAGTTCTGGGGATTATACCATGTAAGGACATGTGAGCATATATGTAACCAGGGCCTTACATGTGAGCATATATGCAACCAGGGCCTTACATGTGAGCATATGTAACCAGGGCCTTACATGTGAGCATATGTAACCAGGGCCTTACATGTGAGCATATGTAACCAGGGCCTTACATGTGAGCATTTATAACATGTTTTAATACTGGCTCTATCCCAAGCCTACTCATTCTTGATTTTTTTTTTTTTTGCAAAAAAAGAGTGAAGTTTTATTATTATTCTAAATGGCATTTTAGAGAGAGAAAAGCAAATGAATATTTATAGGTGGCACTTGACAAACTATTTCAAACAATGAACTGATTTTAATACTAAATAAATTACATGATGTAATATAAATATAATATACAACAGTGTATTTTATTCTGTTTGTCTTTTTATTTAATTTTTGTGCACTTGATACAACACATCTTAGTCATATTTAGAACTCCTCCCATATCCCCCTATTGGGTGGATTTCATGCATTCTGTCATATATGTTAACTAAGGCCTAGCAAGTCAAATTTACATACTCAGATGTCTCTTGTTATGAGTTCTTCCACTGGACTCTACTCACCCTATCCAGCATCACTTCGTTAAAGACCAACTCTCCCTCATCCAGCAGTGATTGGCTGCCAATAGTTCCTCAGCTAAGGTTGGAGCATCTTACCTATTTCCCCACTTCTATGCTGTCTTCTTGTTTGATTAATTTGTATGGGTCTTGTGCTTGCTGTCACCATTGCTGTAAGTTGATTTGATAAAGTTCCCAGCTGCCTAGTAAACTCTATTTCCTTGTAGTCATCTACCACCCTTTCGATTTTGATTTCGACTAATTTGTTAGGAATTATTTTTGAGAAGTGTTTTTCATGTCTGATTTTGTGAGCCTTCAACTATCCAAAAGACCATGAATGGATGTTTCCCTTTATTTTAGTCTAGATACTTTACAGATTTACTCTTCATATTATGTTCATGTCCATCTAGGTCTTTCTGTATGAGAAGCAGGGTAATTCATATTCGCTCCCATAGGTTGAAAATGTGTCTTTCCTTATTGCAGGAGAGTGACTTTATTAGAATCATGTGGCTGTGACTATAGTTAGGAATAGGTGTATTGATTGATTGATTGATCTGGCTTTTTGTATCAATTCTAAAATTTTATAGTCATGAAAATTTCATGATAGATTTGGATATATGGGAATACATGTCTCCCTACTTCATCCTTTTTCTTTTTTTGGTCTTTTTTGAGACAGGGTCTCCCTGTAGCCCTAGCTTATCCTTTTTCTTGAAGGCTGCCCAGCTGTTCTTGGTTCTATTTTAAATCTGAAACCAATTTCCAACATTCCCTCTCTTGTACACATAGTCTATTACTGTCTCCAATCCCTCTAGGATTGGGGATTGGATTGAATCTGCATAATAATTTGAAGAGAATTTATATATTAATATTGAGTTTTCCCACTCATAAGCATGTTAAAACATGTATTCAATTTCTCTCAATAGTATTTTGGTTTCTCAGTGTAGATGTTTTGAACATCTTTTATTAAGTTTGATTTTTTGTGTTTAATTCTTCAATGCTATACTTTTTAGCCTTTTGAATTTGTAAATTTGGCCTTCTATCCAGCACATTGATTTTTTGTGTGTATTTTTACTTTGCATTTAATGACTTTGCTATATTTATGTATTTCTAATACCATTACTCTAACCATATTTTCTAAAAATGATAGATTTATTTTTCTATAATATATTTTCTTACACTTTATAACATCAGTGAGAACTCTTTCATGGGCTAAATTAAGACAATGATAGCAAATATTTCTGTCTTTATTTCTTCTAGCTTCTTTAGGGAAAGCTTTCATTATCTCATATCAAACACATGATGCTCATCGAGACTGCATGTCCACTGTGCTCTCCACTCTACCACAGACTTATCTTTGATGATGATTTTTTTTTCTCTTTTTGAGACAGGGTCTCCCTGTAGCCCCAGCTGGCCTGGAACTCACTACATACACCAGGCTGGCTTTGAACTCACAGAAATCTGTTTGCCTCTGCCTCCTGAGTGCTGGGATTAAAGGCATGAACCACCATGCCCAGCTTTGAAACCTGGAAGCAGGAGCTGAAGCATAGGCCATGGGGGAATGCTGCTTACTGGCTTGCTCCATTGGCCCATGCTCAGCCTGCTTTTTTTTTTTTTTCCTTCCTTCCTTCCTTCCTTCCTTCCTTCCTTCCTTCCTTCCTTCCTTCCTTCCTTCCTTCCTTCCTTCCTTTTATTCTTTTCTGGTCTTTTTGAGGCAGAGTCTCCCTGTGGCACCGGCTGGTTTGGAACTCACTCTAGACCAGGCTGGCCTTGAACTCACAGAGATCCACCTGTCTGCCTCCCAAGTGCTAAGATTAAAGGCATGCACCACCACACCCGGCATTTATCACTGACTTCCTGATCCAAACACCAAGAGCGTCCATGCCAGGCGTTAGGGACTCCCCTCTACCCATTGTGTTCAAGTGACACCTGAAAGTGGTCCAGCCAAGGGGATATCACTTGAGATTCTTCTAGGTGAGCTGCTGGAGGGATCCAACACAGAAAGACAGCATGTTAGAGTGAAGGAGAGGTTTGGATGACACCATTTGTAGGGAGATAGAATCTTCAAAAGATATGGCAGGGGGATGGTTACTGAGTAGAGAAAGAGATGAGAGAAATGGGAGGAGAACTCCCAGTGCCAGTCATCTGCAGTGCCAAGGGCACCCCAGCCATTAAAGAGAACACCGTCAGGTGTTGCGGGTGAAAGTAGATCTCATGAACTGTGACAGTATGTCTCAGAGGAACAGAAATTGTTCTGTTATGTGTGCAATAGCACCAACCCAACATTAATAGTGATGGAGAAATTTTCTGAGCATTACTAAGGCAGCAGAACAATTTTTTCTCTGAAGAGAAGGGATCATAATCCAGATATGGTAAAGGCCCTGAGCAAGTAAGAGACTAAAAAAAGCTATTATATATAATATATATATATATATATATAGATATATATATATTGTGAGAGTTCATTAAATTGTGGGCGGGGGGTAGTAGGGTGGAGGGGAGGTATGGAGATAGGAGCCATCAAACTCTATTGTACGAAAATTGCAAAAACTCAGAAAACAAACAAAACAGAAAATAAAAACCTCCCAATTAATGTGTACAGGGCCATGGTCTCAATCTCCCTACTTCCCATGAAAACTAGAGTAGTACCCTAGGTCATGCTATTTGGTGAACCTAAAGGTTGACAAAATTTTAATTCATGAAAACATGAAGAAATTTGTTAATGGAAAATAGCAAACAGCAACCATCTGTAATGAAGGAAATGAGGATGTTTTGGGAAAAAATTACTATCTAAAAAAGAGCTTTGAATAGTACATGCCCCACATGGGTGTTCATTTACAGGCCTGTTGGGTGTTCTTTTCAAATTGAAGCTAAGCAACAAGTTCCTGTGCATAATTCACAGCTCTGTTTCTGATTGCTGGCAAGTTGTATGTTACTTGGTTTTCCTGAACTGAAATGCAGTAGTTTTCCTCCATGGCCTTCCCCTGTGAAGAGATGAAATTACCTGACAGACCACATACATGATCTCCAGAGTAGCAGAGTGCTTTCCCAAAGCACAGTTGCCACTGTCAGCTTTCAATTTATTTTTTATTTTTTCTAATTTTATTTATTATTTTATTTATTTTAGCTTTCATTGAGAGCATTATACAACATATTCTTATCAATTTAGACTCATTCCCCCATCCATGCCCACCCCCTCATGCCCCCCCGCCTCCATTCAGAGCTCATGGATTCTGTCATACACAGTCCTGTCTTGCATTTTTTTCTCAGTCTTTATAACCTTTTCGGTGCACAGGTTTACTGTTTTGGTCAATTCTTTGAGTAAAAGAATTGTTTTTTTGTTCCATTTTGTTTTTATTTCAAAATATACTGTAAATACACTCCACACTAAATCAAAATTACAAAATCTGAAAATAAACTACAGGTTAATTCCCAAAGCACATTTTAGAGATTCACATTTTAACAGCAAAGTTGCATGCAGGTAAAAAGAAGTATAATTTTACATTCTCTCTTTTTTTTAGAATATGAATATTAATATTCTTGATATTAATGTTCTTGATATTTAATGTAATATTAAAGAATATTAATATTCTTGATATAATATGATAGCACACACCATAGGATTACATAAGGACAAATTATGAATGGTTGTGGCATGTATCAATAAAAAGAGAAAATATTATTTGACAAAATATTTTAACCGTTAAATACAATCTTTTTTATAATTTTTTATTTTATATTGTTCTGAAATATGCATATATATACTCCACACATAAGTCAAAATTACAGATTCTGAAAATAAACTATAGGTTTATTCCTAAACACATTTAGAGATTCACATTTTAATAGTAATTTGCATGCAGGTATAAAGATATGTAACTTTACGTTTTTTTTTTTTTTTTTTTAGACTATGGACTATAATGTCTTCCATCCATATGTAGTATTAAATACAGGTGTGACTATAAGGTGGTAGGCAACTTCTAGAGCCCATATAGAGATTCACATTGGATAACAACAACATTGATTTCAGCTACAATGAATATAATAAATAAAAGTTGCTCAGTTTGTCCTGCCAACTGGGATTTAGCATCCACAAATAGGGACAGGATCTCTCCCCCCTTTTTTTTTTCTGGGACTGTGTACTTTACTTAGTATAAAATTGCTCGAGTTCCATCCATTTACCAGCAAAGCTCATGATGTCATCTTTCTTTACTGCTGATAGAAATCCATGTGTATGTGAACCATTTTTCTTATCCACTAGTCAGTGAGGGGCATTTGGGTTTGGTTCCAGCTCCTTGCTAGTGAGAGAGCTGCAATAAACATAATGGGCATGTATCTTTGCAGTAGGATATGTCTTGTGGGTACATACCCAGGAGTGGTATGGCAGGTCAGGGGTGGAGGCTCATTTTGAGTCTTTTAAGGGTTTCCACACTACTTTCCACAAGTGGTTGTACCATTTACATTCCCATCAGCAGGGGAGTAGTTCTCCTTTCCCACCAACCGCTCTCCAGCATTTGGTGTCTTTTGTTTCTTATCTTGGCTAGTCTTATTGGAGTGAGATGATACCTTAGTGTGGGTTTTAATTTGCATATCCTTAATAATTTATGGATTTGAACACTTTTAAGATGTTTCTCACCATCTTTACTTCCTTACTGGTGAAAGTCTCTGTTCATCTCTTTACTCCATCGTTTGAGTGATACTATTTGTTTTCTCACTTTTGTTTTTCAGTAGCTTATATATTCTGGATGTTAGTGCTCTGTCAGATGTATCAGTGGTGAAGGTTTCCTCCCATTCTGTGGGTTTTCTCTTCACTTCCTTGATTGTTTCCTTAGCTGTACAAAAGCGTTAGAGTTTGATGAGGTTGCACTTGTCATCTGTTGTCTTTATTTCCTGTGCAGCTGCTGTTTGATTTAGAAAGTCTTCTCCTACACCTACGTTTCTTCTAGGTTGCTGCCAACCTTTTCTTCTATCACCTTCAGGGTTTTGGATTTAGGTTGAGATCTTTGATCCACTTGGAGTTGATTTTTTTACAGGGTGAAGGTAGAGGAGTTGTAATTTGTTCTACAAATGGTGATCCAGTTTTACCAACACCATTTGTGGAAGATGCTATCCTTCCTCCATTAGGTTTTTTTGCCCCTTTGTAAATAGAGTTTGTCTGGAATTATATGAGCTCAAGTTTGGATGTTCAATTTTGTCGCATTGTGTCAATGGTTCTGTTTTTTTTTTTTTGTTTTGTTTGTTTTGTTTTTGTAATTTACCAGGCTGTCTTTATGACTATAGCCTGTAATGAGCTTGAAGTCTGGTAATGCAATTCCCCCGAGTATTGCACTTTTAATTCAGGGTTGCTTTAACTATTCAGAGTCTTTTTTTTCCTATGTATTTAAGGATTTTTTTTTTTCTAAGTCTGTGAAAAATCTCAGGGGATTTTGATTGGGATTACATTGAATCTTGTATATTAATTTGGGTAGAATGGACATTTTTACTATATTATTTTTCCATCCATAGGACATGATGAGGTCTTTCTATTCTTTTGATGTCATTTTCAATTCCTTTTCGAGGGTTTAAATTTTTTGTTGTAGAGTCTTTGTGTCTTTGGTTATTTTTTTTTTTTCTAGTTGTTTTATTTTTTGTTTGTGTTTTTTTTGAGTTATTGTGATTGGGAAGGTCTCCTATATATTCCTTCTCCAGTTGCTTATTGTTAGTGTAAAGGAAGCAAGGCTGTCAGCTTTTTAAATGCCACATGAGGTATTTTGAAACCTAAACAACGGCTGGAGAGATGCCTCAGTGGTTAAGAGCCCGACCGCTCTTACAGGGACCAGGGTTCAATCCCCAGCACAACACATGGCGGCCGAGAGCCGTCCGAAATCCAATTCCAGGAGAACCCACCCGAGGGGAATCCGACACCCCACTTCTGACCTCCGCGGGCATTGCATGACACGGGTGCACAAACCTGTGCAACAGTACATTCATACACATACAGAAATTAAAAAAAACAATTAAAAAAAAGAAACCTAAACAACAGAGCAGGGTGTTTACAGGATGTATTACTCAAGTGTTTCTCATTAGGGGTTTCTTTTTAATTTGTTTTTATTCTTTAATTCCTTTCTGGAATATGAACAACTGGAAATCAGGAGCTCTTTCCAGTATGACATGTAAACTCTTTGTTATTTTGTTAATTCATTGAGATAGTTAAATATTATGTTCAAGTTATTACCTTCAAAATCAGAAAAGGATTGAGTGTAACTTAGTTTCCTTTATACAGTTTTAACAAATGAGGGAAACATTTTGCAATAATTAGGATGAGTTACTTTTTCTTTTTTCTTTTTTTTTTTTTTTTTTTTTTTTTTTTTGGTTTTTTCGCGGACGGGTCTCCCTGTCCCTCTGGCTGCCTGGAATCACTCTTTGTTGACCACCGCTGCCTTTAACTCACAAAGATCCTCCTGCATCTGCCTAACGAGTGCTAGGATTAAAGGCGTGTGCCACCACACCTGGCTAAGGATGAGTTACTTTTTAAAATGATGTACTTCTTAACTTTGCTGCTTAGAGTAACAGACTCAGGAACTGATGAGAAATATTTCTTTGAAGTGTGTTTTCAGACTACTTTATATAAAGATTGAAGCTTATTTGTAATAGGAAAAATTAAATTCCTTTTGGGCCTGTGCACATGTTTGAATGTTTGGACGTGCCTCTGCGGCAAGCTAGGGAAGACTTTCATTAAATTCACAAATGTGCTCTATCTGCTAAGCTGTCTCTCCAGCCCTGAGAACTTTCTTTTTGAAGGTAAACTTCTGTGACTTAAACATTCTTCAAGGTTTCGTCTCTGATCAAATTTTGTCACCAGTGCTTGGCTTCTTATATACACTTCTCATATACATGTTTATGTATTGCCTGTGGATGTACTTTCATTTATTTATTTTTGGATAATAACCTGGAAGATTTTTGTGTGATAATCAGACATACCAGAAGTAAAAATTATCTGGAACATGATAATTCATCAAAAAATTCTTAAGTCACTTTTTCGTAGAATTTCTGTCAAGTTTAGCATATGCGATGTTAGTTCCTTTACACTGTAAGACAAAGTTCATCTAGAGACATTAGAAGCTGACTCCTGTAAACATATTAGTTAATAGGTTACTTACTTTTGTTTCCCTATCTACATTGTGAATTAGCTGCCATGACTGTGCTTATTTACAAAATCGAACTTGAATCTACTACTTCCCAGTCCGTCTCCTTGATCAGAGTGTCATTTATTCTGTCTTCGTTTGTGTCACTTCCGCTTTGAAGCTCCTCTGCTTTCCTTTTCCTTCCCATCTTCTGTTCTCTCTCCAGAGCTCCCATGACATCACTGAAGATATTTTGATAGAGTTAAAAGAATATTGATGAGCATCAGTTATTTTCTCTGTAAAAATTGGATATAAATTTTAATGAACTGCACCAGCTATGTTATCATTTAAATAAATAATATATTAAACCACTTAGCCAGTATTTAATATGATAATCTTTCACAAGATTATAGCTGCTGGTCCAACTGTTTTGCTTTTGTGTATTTGGCTGGCCATTGTTCCCTATAAGCTTCTTCAAAGAGGGTGTTGAGACCTGGGATTCTTCCTGCCCTTAATTCCTATGGTGGCTAGCTTGTAATCATTAACTTAACACAACCTAGAGCCACCTGGGAAGAAAGTCATAATTGAGGAATTATCGGGATCAGGTCAGCATCAGCACTCGTCTGTGGGGGATTGTCTTAAGTACTGATTGATAAGGGAAGCCCCACCCCACTGTGGGTGGCTATCTTCCCTAGGCAGGAATTCCTGAATTGTATAAGAGAAGAGAAAGCTAGCAAGCCAGCAACATGAACGCATGTATTTCTCTCTGCTCGAGTGTGGAGGTGCTGTGACTAGCTGCTTTGAGCTCCTGTCTCAACTTCCCTTCAGCAATGGACTGTAACTTTGAAACATAATCATGTTAGCCCTTCCCACCTAAGCCGCTTTTGTCAAAACATTTGATCATAGCAACAGAAATGGAACATGTGTGACACATGGCCAAGGTAGTAGCAGTGGGGCACATGGCCAAGGTAGCAGCAGTGGGGCACATGGCCAAGGTAGCAGCAGTGTGACGCATGGCCAAGGTAGCAGCAGTGTGACGCATGGCCAAGGTAGCAGCAGTGTGACACATGGCCAAGGTAGCAGCAGTGTGACGCATGGCCAAGGTAGCAGCAGTGTTGACGCATGGCCAAGGTAGCAGCAGTGTATGCATGGCCAAGTGCAGCATGCAGCCAGGTAGCAGCAGTGTGACGCATGGCCAAGGAGAGCAGTTCAGGAATGCAGATGACGCATGGCCAAGGTAGCAGCAGTGTCCATGGCCAAGAGGTGTGACGCAGGAGGTAGCAGCAGTGTCATGCATGGCCAAGGTAGCAGCAGTGTGATGCATGGCCAAGGTAGCAGCATGTGTGAGGCCAAGTGCACTGTGTATGCAGCCAAGGTAGCAGCAGTGGGTTTTTGGGGGGGGAAAATTTGGGCATGGTCCAAGGGTTTAAGCAAAAGCTTTGCTGTGATGCACGGCCAAGTAGCAGCAGTGTGATGCATGGCCAAGGTAGCAGCAGTGTGATACATGGCCAAGGTAGCAACAGTGTGACGCATGGCCAAGGTAGCAGCAGTGTGTTTACTATCTACTATAGACCACTGTGGTAAAGCATGACTTTTCATCTCTTGCTTACTGTTGTTTGCTGGGACATATTTGAAACCATCCTCTTCACAATTTTCCAGTGTTTAAAGGAGTCTTTTTTATTCTTATAAAGAATAAACTTTAGTAAGTCATTTTTCCACATTCATCAGTAAAGATATTATTTTGATTTTGTGTGTAGGTATATGATTAGCTATGTACGTAGAACATACAGTCCTTGTGAGATCCATAATCATGTATTCGATTTTTAATAGTTTTATGAAAGTTTTGTGCATTTCATAACATCCTTTCTCAGTCCATTTTAGAGCTCATTTCCCTTTCCATACCCCCCCACCCCACCCAAGTTCAATGTTCTGCCTAATGTCTTGTATCTTCTTTTCCTGAATCTTTTAAAAAGTGTTTTTCCAAAAGCAGAGGATTTTGTTTGGGGGAGAACTTTACTTGTTTCAGTCAGTTTTTGTCCTAGTTCTTTTGTTGTTTGTTGTCCCCTCCATATTTGTATTGCTTTAACATACGCATATAATATATATATATAGATATATATTATATATAATATATGTCCACACCTATACTAAAATTATGTCATCTGAAAAAACTGTATGTTATTTTCTTTTTTTTAAATTTTTTATTAATGTTTTATTTTTTTCTGTGTTGTTATGGAACAGTACTGTGCGGTCTGCAAGTTTGTTGCACCCTGTGTCGTGCAATGCTGCGGAGGTCAGAATGAGGTGCATTCGGATATCCCTGGAACTGGAGTTCTCCTGGTGGAGTTACAGACTGTTCTCAAGCCGGCCTGTGGGTGCTGGGGATTGAAGCCCGAGTGTTCCTTGTAAGAGCAGTTGGCGCTCTTGCTCTTAACTGCTAGGGGCCTCTCTCAGCCACAAACTGTATCTATTGTCAATTTGCCTCTTTCATTGAGGAAATGTTGATTGGATGTGCTTTCATTATGATAGCTTTCTGTTGGACCAGGTTTGAGCTCCTTAGAACAGAGATGGCACACTCGAGTGATGAGTTCTGCCAATCAGGCATCTGTAGCACATGGGAAATTCACTATAAATATCAACCCTCCTGTTTCTGTATTACTGTATCAAAATAGTAAAACATATTATTTAGTTCCTTGATCCATCTATCAAGTTCTATTGTTAAATCTACTTTTGTTAGTCTTCCTTGGATTTAGCTGTGTGAAGAGGTTTAAATGTGCACATTCAAAAATATTTCAGCTGAATAAATTCTCTAATTATTGAATAATATTTTAAGAAGGCCAAAATTTAATTTAAATGTCACTCTAATTAAGTGCATGCCACATTTGTTTTCTCTAACTGCAGGTTTTTAGTTTGATGGCAATGTGTTCTCCAATTTAATAAATATTTGTTTAATTTTATAGCAAATTCAATTCAAAGTAGAAAGAGCAACAATATTTTATCAGCTATTGTGATGGTTTAGAAAATGGAATTTATTCCTTAAAGCAAACTGTTTACTAATGTATTTGCATGGGATTTTCTTCTTTTAGTGTGGGCCTGATTAAACATTCAAGACAACAGTGACTAGAAAAGCCACTATGCAGCACACGGGGGAAAGTAACATTTCCCCTTGTCTTGCCATAGATCTCTAGTGTGTAAAAGTTTGAACTATAATGTCCCTCATGTTTCTAGGTGTTTAATTTCCACTACTTGAAGTGAAGCAGTAAGAAACCTTAGTTTATATGAACTAAGTATTTCTCCATTGTACATGAAAGCATGCTGCTTAATTGATATTTTATTTGTTTTTAGAATTATAACCTTTGCTAACCTGACACAGCACATTTTAATACACTACTATGATTGGAAAAGTGAACAATGGAGATTTCTGTCATGCCTCAGACCCAGATTCTTTCCTCACGTCCAGCAGCCTCCTAGAAAATCCAAAGACATTTTAGTATCTTTTGCATTTTAGTTAAAGCACATCCTGTAAGTAGGATTAAGATAAGGATGATATATTCTTCATCTGGGAGTGCAGGCTTCTGTGATCAATACTCTGTGTTTTTTTCTTTGTTCTTTTTTTAAGGTGAGGCAGAATGTAGTAACATGTGTGGTAGTACATATGTATTTATATGGCCATACAAATGACGCATGTTTTCTTTATGTCACAGCCCGAATTATATAAATTAGATACACAAGGGCCATATGTAATCATCCCTGGTCTTTCCTTTGCAGTATCAATCAGATTTTTGACTGTGCAGTACACCAATAAAATGGCAATTATCTTTGAATATAGGCATAGCATACATTACTTTCCAGACCATTATATTGAGCACAATATAGGTAAAAGAAATGCTTAATTCATTTGCTATGGCTACTTTCTTTTAGGGGTTTACTTGTTCTCTGGATGCATGGAAAGATGCACTGTAGTAGAATGGAAGTGGATAACAGATGAAAAGAGTAGCTTCCATGTCCATGTGCTTTGGCCTGACTTCCTCCTTTTGAAAGCAGGCTATTCATCCAGCCAGCTCTGCTCCTAATACCTACTCAAGCCTTCTACTTATTCTATGTAGTACCTCACTTCTTAAAATTTGTTTGTCTTTCTGTATTATCATCAGAATTCCTACATGGAAACATCATTTTAGGGAAACCTAACACAGGGAATAGGAAGGGATAGTTTATGAATGGAGGATTCATATGAAGTTACAGTTCCTACAGGGTCATTATTGAATATGGATTATTCATGACCTTTGAATTCCCTTTCTCCCAATTCAGTTAGCTATTCAATCTCTGAATTGTCTTAGTGATTGAATTATGAACACCACAGTTGGTAATTATAGAGTCAAAATCCTATTTCCTCTGTATCCCTAAGGCCTTCCTATACGAAACCTAGTCATGGTTGAAAGACACATTTGGGAAGTGGAACTTTGAGTTAGGGGCTCAGCAACCCAGTTCTCAGGAAAGTTGAAGTGCAGAGAGGACCTCATGTGCTGGAGTATGAATACTGGCAATAAGGGTGTGTCAGCCATTGATCCAGTACTTAACGTGGGCTGTGTAATCTGCTGTGCACATTCTCTTTTTGTCTTAACTTACAAAATGAAATAAAAGTGTGTGTGGGGGGCTTATGATACCAGTTTAACAAATGAGGATAAAAAGGCACACGCTTGCTAAACAAGTTCCCACCCCCTCCCTGTGTTTAAGGTAATGTCTTCCATTTTGCTTTCACATCTGGACCTTCCCTTTGATTCTGAATGGCCCTTCTTACATGGAGCATGTATTCATTCATGTGAGAGATCTGAGATCCTCGCCTCCTAGTCTGGAGTTTGCATTTGGAGGTTTTTCTTGTTTCATTTACAACATTTAGATTGCGCTTCACACTGAGATCCTACGAAAGGAGAGGAGATGGGATTTTGTGCATGGATTTTTGTATGGAAGAAAGGACAGACGTTTCATATAGTGCTTCAGTTATTATGAACTTCGTCTCATCATCTTTTTTTGGGGGGAGGGGCTCTTCTTGAGACAGGGTTCCCTGTAGCTCCGGCTGTTCCTGGAAACTCACTATGTACTCAGGCTGGCCTTGAACATCAAAAGAAGATCTGCCTGCCTCTGCACCTCCAAGGCTAGGGATTAAAGCATGTGCCAACTACGCCTGGCTTCTAACATTGTCTTTTAATAAGGGCTTGATTAATATTTGTTCCAGATGGAAATAAACTCCTATCCTTTCTTATTGTAAGGACATCTCTCTTAATATGGGCAAGATTTTGATTACCGTGATTAAAAGTATCTGAACACTAGTTTGTTCCTCTGTAGAGAATGACACATGCCCAGTGGGAAATACACAAAGGTTTTTTGGTTGAAATAGTACCTTGTGTATGATTTCAAGCTCAGGGAGATTCAGTGGGTGTCACCGTGTCACATAGCAAAAAGAATTCCAACTTTGTGTCTATCTTGCCTTCCTTTTAAAGTAAATAACTGTGGAAACATAGGAATTTAAATTTGTATTTCTTCGCAGAAGTATTTAGATTAATCCTATAAATATTTATTTTAGTTTCAAATTTACTGTGATGTATGAAACAGAAATAAATTTGAATAAAAACATCCCAGCTCACAATGGTGAAAACATTCATACTCAGAGAGCAAAGTGGAACCTTTTATATAATATATGACTTACATGTTCAAAACCTGCCTGTCCAGTTCCCTCATTGGCTGTTAAACTTATGGTAACTGAATGGAATACGTATATAAACCTTTATCACTTGATTGCTTTTTTTTCTTTTATCAAGTACCGGAAAATGCAAGATCACAAGTAATGAAGCAGTGATTTATAAACCTCAGTCTAAAAGACTGAATTCCAAATGGGATTTCAGTAGCAGCACTAGAATTCAATTTGCTTGAAACAGAACAACTAAATTACCTTTGAGCAGAGAATGGAATACCCTGCTAGAGAGATGTCTGTAACCATATCCAAAATGTGTTTCCTTCTGTCTCTTTTTAAAAGACTAAAAGGATTTTCAGGAGACTAGGCCCACAAGGTGTACTTTCGGTTCTGAAGTATTTAAATGTATCACACAGTAACCTTTAAATATTCAGAACCTAACAGAACATTAAGATGTGATGGAGAACAGACATCCTGGTATAATTATAAAAGCATAACACATATCCCTTGATGTTTTCCAAAGTAACTCCTTATTTGTGGGAAACATATCCTTTTGCTGTAAGATAAGGTGTGGTGGTTTGAATGAGTGTCCTCCATAGGCTTTAAGTATGAGACATTTGTCTCCATTTGGCTGGCACTGTTCTTGGAAGGTCTTAGAAAGGTGTGGCTGTGCTGGGAAGTACGTTTATTGGGGGCAGGCTTAGTGGAGTTTAACAAGTCCTTAGTGGGTGTCCAGCTCTCTCTCTCCCTCTCTCTTTGCTTTCTGTGCTCTTTCAAGATGTGAACCCTGCGGCTTGCTGCTCCAGCCCTGGCCCACAAGCTTCCCGCCACATGGACTCTGATTCCCTGGAACTTGTCAATTCTGAGCTGCTAAATAACACTCTTGCCTTTTATAAAGTCTTTGCTCATGGTGGTTTTTATCAGCAACAGAAAAAGGTGACTAATACAGTTATTTGGTACAAGAGAGGTGGGCTGTTTGTGTGATAGAACCTGACCATGTGGATGTTTGGAGAAATGTGGAAGAATTTGGAATTTTGGACTAGAAAAGCTGTTGACTACTGTAAGCAGAGCTTAAGGGGGCCATTCCTAGTAGAAAGCCTGGAGGAAAGCATTGCTGCAAAAATGTAGTTCCAGACGAAAATAAGGACTTATGCAGCAACTGGGATATTTTGATAAAAAGTCTGGCAGCTGCTTGCCCACGCCCAAAATGCTTGCCTGATGCTAAGTTGAAAAGCAATGGACTATGTCTTTGGTCGAGGATATTTCATAGACAGCCTAATGTAGAAATGGTGGTGTGGCTATTGATGGTGAGTATTGTACAGATCTACAGTGAAGAAGAGCAGATGGGGCAGAAAGAAATGCAGAATGTCAGAATTTGGATCTGAAAAATGATCTAGAAGATTAAAGGTGGGGCCAAGGCATGTGAGAGGAGAGAGTTTCTTTTTGATAAGGAGACCTAAAGTGATGAAGGAGGGCCCTCGAGATTTTACAAGTAAACAACAGATCAATACCTTCAGGGCAAGACCACAACCAGCTAAGCTCCATATTATTATTATTTTTTTTTTTGTCTTTTCGAGAACAGGGTCCGCTGCGTAGCCCCAGCTGGTCGCTGAACTCACTCTGTAGACCCAGGCTGGTCTTGAACTCACAGAGATCTTGCCTGCCTCTGCCTCCAGAGTGCTAGGATTAAAAGACGTGCGCCACCATGGCCCTGCTAAGCCTCCAGTTTTTGAAAGGAAATACTAGAAACAGTTTTCTACTCCAACAAGTCAGGTCAGAGAAAATTGCAAAAGTTGGTTATAGTAGGAGAGATGTCCATCCCAAACTTGCAGCCAAATCGGCAATTTCAATCAGTGGTGCTGGCTTTAGAGGCATATGAGTTTGCAAGAGTGAAGGGGTCATCAGTTCTTCCCCAATGGTTTCAGAGAGCCACAGAGGCCAGGCAGAGGTGGTCAGGGTGAATCCTGAATGAAAAGGCCCTGATAGGCCATTGCCATTGGAAGCTGTGAATGTGAAGCCTGGTTGGCGGGAAACCCCAAGAAGACATTCGAAGATGCTAAGAGTGTGAGATATCTTGCCAAGGACAGCTGCATACAAAGAGTGGTATCAGCCTAAAGAAGAGATGTATTTGGAAGCAAAGCTGGAAGAGCTGAGCCATCTAAAAGGCATTTGGAAGTCAAGTCCCAGAGTCTGCACATGGAAGCTACTGGACTTGGTGTTTTTGCCCTGCTGGTTTTGGTCTTGTTTTGGTCAAGTATTCCTCACTATAGCCTCCATATTCTCCCTTTTGGAATGGGGAATGTGTATTCAGTTTCCACTGTAAATAGTGGAGTAGTAATTTGCTTTATTTACAGGAGCTTACAGTTAGAAGATTGGCCTGTATCTCTGAAGAGATTTGGATAATAGATTTTGGATAGAAATTGAGACTGGTAAAGCTTGGGGACTTTTAAGTTGGACTAAATGGATTTTGTATTTATATGTGGCAGGAGCCTATGGGGGCAAGGGAGTGGAATGTGGTGGTATGTGATAAGAGTGTCCCCATATGCTTTGAAGGTATTCAGCGCATTTTCGTCTACCGAGTTGGGTGGCACTTGTTTTTGGAGGTCCTTAGAGGTGTGGCTGTGCTAGGAAAGTATGTTATTGGGGGAGGCTTAGTGAGTTGTAACAAGCCTTGGTGGGTCTTCCAGCCTCCTTTTCTCTCTCTGCTTCCTGTGCCATTGTGAGATGTGACCCTCAAAGCTTGCTGCCCGCCCCGGCCTGACCGATGCTTCTCCGCCAAATGGACTCTGATTCCTCTGGAACGTGGTCTCATCGAAGCTCAATAAGACTTCTTCTTTAGTAAGTTTCCCTTGCTCAGGATGGGTGGTTTGTATCACAAGCAACAGAAAAGTGACTAATACAAAAGGCTATTTTTCTGTAGTCTTTGGAATTGAGAAGCAGGGAGGAGTAGGGGGAGAGGAGAGAGGGAGCGAAGAGAGAGATATAATTTTGACCTCAGAAGATTATTGTCTATTGCTTGAAGTGCTAAAAAGAAACAGGCCAACTATAATTTCTCTCTAACCCCTAAAACATGAGTTTCATCTTTGGTTCTGGGTAGCAGCATTATTGTTTAAAAGCAAATTTAAGATTCTTTCCAACATTATTTCCTTTCTGATTATCATTATTTATGAATTCTCAAATGAATACAATCCTTTGCTATCTTTTGACATAATGAAATAGAAGAAATATTCTCAGAAGCCAGTAAATGTGAGTTCTGTACAATTGCAGGTGGGAAGTGTATTTTATATCACCCTAATTTTTGAAGATTTATTTTTTGCTGGGGCTAGAGAGATGACTCAGCGGTTTAAGAGCTTACCGACTGCTCTGCAGAGGACCCTGGGATTGATTCCCATCAACCACATGGGTGGCTGAGACCAATCTTTAAACTTGCTCAGTTTCAGTGAGGATCCGAGCCTCTTCTGACACTCTGTTGGACATGCACAAAATCTGGTGTCAACCAACCTCATGGAGACCAGTAACATGCTCGTACACATAAACAATTCATAAAGGTTTATTTTTAAACTATCTTATAATTCTATGTATGTGTCTGTGTTGCGGGTGTGTCATTGGAATGTGCAGGGTGCCTTGCTTCCTGCAGTTAACAGATGGTTTGCTAGTTTGCCCAGCTTGGGTGCTGAAACTGGTATCTCAGGGACTTCTGCCAAAATCATTTTAACTGCTGAGCCATCTTTCAAGCCACAGTTTTTTGAATGTGGTTGCACTGTCCTTAATTCTTAAAATGTTTCTGACTGTTGGGAAGATTTACTGGATATTTCAGAAACCTATTTGGCAGAGATAAGTAAATTTAATTCGAAATTGATGAGAAGATTAACTCTTATTGGAATATGCCATGTTTCTATTTTATGAAGCATGTTTCAAGTTTTGATAAGGGATCTGGGAAGCACATAAAGGCCCTGAAGCGTGTGAATAGAAACCTGAAATTTGTCGTGTAGTGTCATGTGGCTTCCATTTGATTAAATCTTTTTCATTTTCCCTGTTAAAGTTTTAGTTCTCGATTAAAAAGACGATTTTATGTGGTATGATGACTTCAGAATTTCAGATTNTCCTTCCCTCTGTATTCCCCCTACCCCTGAATCAATTATAGATATGCATGGACACAAGGACACATAATAACAGCAATTGTTTGCATAATCACTTACAAGTTACAATGCAATTTCAATCACATTTTTCTCCAATCCTGGTGGTGAGACAGCTCTATGGGACAAGTAAGGCTTGGATGATGAAAAGTGAAACATACATTTTAAAAAAGGACTCAGAGAAGTTGAACAATTTGCTCATATTTACAGAAGGAATAGTCAGGGCCTTCATTCTAAGCCATCCATGAGGCTTTCAACAATATGGAAAGACATCGTAGCTACCAATGTCTACTCAGTTTAGTAGGATCTTATTTTTATTAGTAATAGTCAACATTAATCTGAGAACAAATCTCCCAAGTCTTGCATCTTCAGAGTTTTCCATCTTCATTATATTTCTAGTCTCTTATTACAGAGTCTCCCAGCCAGGTAGATTTAAATTGTTGATAAAAGATTGGATTATTTTTATTTTTTAAATACAATGCACCCATCTGCCCAATGTCTCCTATTATATCATAACATCATGAAATCTTTTTTCTTATTCTAATTTTTATGTTCTTAACTTTTTATTGGTGAACAGTAATTCTTTTTTAATATTTTTATTGACACTTTGTGCATTTCATAGATCATTTCTCAGTCCAATTTAGACTCATTTTCCTATCCATGCCCCCACCCCACCTGAGTTCATACATTCTGCCATACCTGCCTTTTACCTTTCCCCAAGTCTTTTTAAAGTTTTCAGAGTATTGTTTTGGGGAGAACTTTACTGTTTCAGTCGGTTCTTTGTCCCAGTTCTTTTGTTGCTGTTGTTCCTTCCAATTCATATTGCTCTATCATATGCATATATATATTAATATAATATATGTCACACCTATACTAAAATTATGTCATCTGAAAAAAACTGTATGTTATTTCTTTTTTTAAATTTTTTATTAAGTTTATTTATTTCTGTGTGTGTATGAACGTACTGTCTGTCTGCAAGTTTGTGCACCCGTGTCGTGCAATGCTGCGGAGGTCAGAAGAGGGTGTCGGATTCCCCTGGAACTGGAGTTCTCCTGGAACTGGAATTTCAGACTGTTCTCAGCCGCCATGTGGGTGCTGGGGATTGAACCCAGTTCCTCTGTAAGAGCAGTTGGCGCTCTGCTCTTAACTGCTAGGCCATCTCTCCAGCCCAAAACTGTATGCTATTTCAATTTGCTCTTCATTGAGAAATGTTGATTGGATGTGCTTTCATTATGATAGCTTTCTGTTGGACCAGGTTTGAGCTCCTTAGAACAGAGATGGCACACTCGAGTGATGAGTTCTGCCAATCAGGCATCTGTAGCACATGGGAAATTCACTATAAATATCAACCCTCCTGTTTCTGTATTACTGTATCAAAATAGTAAAACATATTATTTAGTTCCTTGATCCATCTATCAAGTTCTATTGTTAAATCTACTTTTGTTAGTCTTCCTTGGATTTAGCTGTGTGAAGAGGTTAAATGTGCACATATCCTAAAAATATTTCATCTGATAATTTCTAATTATTGATAAATATTTTAAGAAGGCAAATTTCATTTAAATGTCAACCATAATTAAGTGCATGCCATTTGTTTCTCTACTCAGGTTTTTTAGTTTGATGCAATGTTTTCCAATTTAATAAATATTTGTTTAATTTTATACAAATTAATTCAAAAGTAGATAAGAGCAACATATTTTAATCAGCTATTGTGATGGGTTAGAAAATGAATTTATTCCTTAAGCAAACTGTTTACTATGCATTTGCATGGGATTTATCTTCTTTAGTGTGGGCTGATTAAACATTCAAGACAACAGTGACTAGAAAAGCCACTATGCAGCACACGGGGGAAAGTAACATTTCCCCTTGTCTTGCCATAGATCTCTAGTGTGTAAAAGTTTGAACTATAATGCCCTCATGTTTCTAGGTGTTTAATTTCCACTACTTGAAGTGAAGCAGTAAGAAACCTTAGTTTATATGAACTAAGTATTTCTCCATTGACATGAAACATGTGCTTATTGATATTTTTATTTGCTTTTTAAATTATTAACCTTGCTAAACCTTACAAGCACATTTTAAACACATACATGATTGGAAAGTGACATGGAGATTTCTGTCATGCCTCAGACCCAGATTCTTTCCTCACGTCCAGCAGCCTCCTAGAAAATCCAAAGACATTTTAGTATCTTTTGCATTTTAGTTAAAGCACATCCTGTAAGTAGGATTAAGATAAGGATGATATATTCTTCATCTGGGAGTGCAGGCTTCTGTGATCAATACTCTGTGTTTTTTTCTTTGTTCTTTTTTTAAGGTGTAGGCAGAATGTAGTAACATGTGTGGTAGTACATATGTATTTATATGGCCATACAAATGACGCATGTTTTCTTTATGTCACAGCCCGAATTATATAAATTAGATACACAAGGGCCATATGTAATCATCCTGTCTTTCCTTTGCAGTACAAATCAGATTTTTGACTGTGCAGTACACCAATAAAATGGCAATTATCTTTGAATATAGGCATAGCATACATTACTTTCCAGACCATTATATTGAGCACAATATAGGTAAAAGAAATGCTTAATTCATTTGCTATGGCTACTTTCTTTTAGGGGTTTACTTGTTCTCTGGATGCATGGAAAGATGCACTGTAGTAGAATGGAAGTGGATAACAGATGAAAAGAGTAGCTTCCATGTCCATGTGCTTTGGCCTGACTTCCTCCTTTTGAAAGCAGGCTATTCATCCAGCCAGCTCTGCTCCTAATACCTACTCAAGCCTTCTACTTATTCTATGTAGTACCTCACTTCTTAAAATTTGTTTGTCTTTCTGTATTATCATCAGAATTCCTACATGGAAACATCATTTTAGGGAAACCTAACACAGGGAATAGGAAGGGATAGTTTATGAATGGAGGATTCATATGAAGTTACAGTTCCTACAGGGTCATTATTGAATATGGATTATTCATGACCTTTGAATTCCCTTTCTCCCAATTCAGTTAGCTATTCAATCTCTGAATTGTCTTAGTGATTGAATTATGAACACCACAGTTGGTAATTATAGAGTCAAAATCCTATTTCCTCTGTATCCCTAAGGCCTTCCTATACGAAACCTAGTCATGGTTGAAAGACACATTTGGGAAGTGGAACTTTGAGTTAGGGGCTCAGCAACCCAGTTCTCAGGAAAGTTGAAGTGCAGAGAGGACCTCATGTGCTGGAGTATGAATACTGGCAATAAGGGTGTGTCAGCCATTGATCCAGTACTTAACGTGGGCTGTGTAATCTGCTGTGCACATTCTCTTTTTCTTAACTTACAAATGAAATAAAAGTGTGTGTGGGGGGCTTATGATACCAGTTTAACAAATGAGGATAAAAAGGCACACGCTTGCTAAACAAGTTCCCACCCCCTCCCTGTGTTTAAGGTAATGTCTTCCATTTTGCTTTCACATCTGGACCTTCCCTTTGATTCTGAATGGCCCTTCTTACATGGAGCATGTATTCATTCATGTGAGAGATCTGAGATCCTCGGTCTGCTGGAGTTCTTGAGGTTTCTGTATTACCATTTAGATTGTTCCATGATCAGAAAGGAGAGGAGATGGGATTTTGTGCATGGATTTTTGTATGGAAGAAAGGACAGACGTTTCATATAGTGCTTCAGTTATTATGAACTTCGTCTACATCATCTTTTTTTGGGGGGGGGTCTTTTGAGACAGGGTCTCCCTGTAGCTTCGGCTGTCCTGGAACTCACTATGTACCTCAGGCTGGCCTTGAACTCACAGAGATTTGCCTGCCTCGCCTCCCAAGTGCTAGGATTAAAGGCATGTGCCACTACGCCTGGCTCTACATTGTCTTTTAATACTTGATTAATATTTGTTCTCAGATGGAAATAAACTCCTATCCTTTCTTATTGTAAGGACATCTCTCTTAATATGGGCAAGATTTTGATTACCAGTGATTAAAAGTATCTGAACACTAGTTTGTTCCTCTGTAGAGAATGACACATGCCCAGTGGAAATACACAAGGCTTTTTTTGGTTGATAGTACCTTGTGTCATGATGTTCAAGCTCAGAGGAGATTCAGTGGGTGTCACCTGTCACATAGCAAAAAGAATTCAACTTTGTGTCTATCTTGCCTTCCTTTTAAGTAAAAATAACTGTGGAAACATAGCATTTAAATTTGTATTTCCTTCCAGAAGTATTTAGATTAACCTTCAAATATTTTTAGTTTCAAATTTACTGTGATGTATGAAACAGAAATAAATTTGAATAAAAACATCCCAGCTCACATGGTGAAAACATTCATACTCAGAGAGCAAAGTGGAACCTTTTATATAATATATGACTTACATGTTCAAAACCTGCCTGTCCAGTTCCCTCATTGGCTGTTAAACTTATGGTAACTGAATGGAATACGTATATAAACCTTTATCACTTGATTGCTTTTTTTTTCTTTTTATCAGTACCGGAAAATGCAAGATCACAAGTAATGAAGCAGTGATTTATAAACCTCAGTCTAAAAGACTGAATTCCAAATGGGATTTCAGTAGCAGCACTAGAATTCAATTTGCTTGAAACAGAACAACTAAATTACCTTTGAGCAGAGAATGGAATACCCTGCTAGAGAGATGTCTGTAAACATATCCAAAATGTGTTTCTCTGTCTCTTTTTAAAAAGACATAAAAGGATTTTCAGGAGAACTAGCAACAGGTGTACTTTCGGTTCTGAAGTATTTAAATGTATCACACAGTAACCTTTAAATATTCAGAACCTAACAGAACATTAAGATGTGATGGAGAACAGACATCCTGGTATATATAAAAGCATAACACATATCCCCTTGATGTTATTCCAAAGTAACTCCTTATTTGTGGGAAACATATCCTTTTGCTGTAGTCAAGGTGTGGTGGTTTGAATGAGTGTCCTCCATAGGCTTTAAGTATTGAGACATTTTGTCTCCAGTTGGTGGCACTGTTCTTGGAGGTCTTAGAAGGTGTGGCTGTGCTGGAGGAAGTACGTTATTGGGGGCAGGCTTAGTGAGTTTAACAAGTCTTGTGGTGTCCAGACTCTCTCTCTCTCTCTCTCTCTCTCTGCTTTCTGTGCTCATTTCAAGATGTGACCCTCGGCTTGCTGCTCCAGCCCTGGCCACCATGCTTCCCGCCACAATGGACTCTGATTCCCTGGAACTGTCAATCGTGAGCTCAAATAAACTCTTCCTTTTATAAGTTCCTTTGCTCATGGTGGTTTTTATCATGGCAACAGAAAAGTGACTAATACAGTTATTTGGTACCAGAGAGTGGGCTGTTGGCTGTTAAGAACCTGACCATGTGGATGTTTGGAGAAATGTGGAAGAATTTGGAATTTTGGACTAGAAAAGCTGTTGACTACTGTAAGCAGAGCTTAAGGGGCCATTCTAGTAGAAGCCTGGAGGAAAGCATTGCTGCAAAAAATGTAGTTCCAGAAGAAAATAAAGACTTATGCAGCAACTGGGATATTTTGATAAAAAGTCTGGCAGCTGCTTGCCCACTGCCCAAATGCTTGCCTGATGCTAAGTTGAAAAGCAATGGACTAATGTCTTTGGTGGAGGATATTTCAGACAGCCTAATGTAGAAATGGTGGTGTGGCTTATTGATGGTGATATTGTGCAGATCTACAGTGTAAGAAGAGCAGATGGGGCAGAAAGAAATGCAGAATGTCATTTGGATCTGAAAATGATTAGAAAGATTAAAGGTGGGGCCAAGGCATGTGAAGGAGAGGTTTCTTTTGATAAGGAGACCTAAAGTGATTAAGGAGGGCCTCGAGATTTACAAGTAAACAACAGAATCAATACCTTCAGGGCAAGACCACACTCAGCTAAGGCTCCAATTATTATTATTATTTTTTTTTTGTCTTTTCGAGACAGGGTCTCCCTGTCGCCCCAGCTGTCCTGGAACTCACTCTGTAGACCAGGCTGGTCTTGAACTCACAGAGATCTGCCTGCCTCTGCCTCCAGAGTGCTAGGATTAAAGACGTGCGCCACCATGCCCTGCTAAGCCTCCAGTTTTTGAAAGGAAAATACTAAAAACTTTTCTACTCCAACAAGTCCAGGTCAGAGAAAATTGCAAAAGTTGTTAAGTAGGAGAGATTCCATCCCAAACTTGCAGCCAAACTCGGCAATTTCAATCAGTGGTGCTGGCTTTAGAGGCATAGAGTTTGCAAGAGTGAAGGGGTCATCAGTTCTTCCCCATGGTTTCAGAGAGCCACAGAGGCCAGGCAGAGGTGCGTCAGGGGAATCCCTGAATGAAAAGGCCCTGATAGGCATTGCATGAAGCTGTGAATGTGAAGCCTGGTTGGCGTGGAAACCCCAAGAAGACATTCGAAGATGCAAGAGCTGTGAGATATCTGCCAAGGACAGCTGCATACAAAGAGTGGTACCAGCCTAAAGAAAGAGATGTATTTGAAAGCAAAGCTGGAAGAGCTGAGCCATCTAAGGCATTTGGAAGACAAGTCCCAGAGAGTGCACATGGAGCTTACTGGACTTGGTGTTTGCCCTGCTGGTTTTGGTCTTGTTTTGGTCAAGTATTCCTCACTATCCTCAATCCTCCCCTTTTGGAATGGGAAGGTATTCGGTTCCACTGTACTGGAGTATGTAATTTGTCTTTTACAGGAGCTTACAGTTAAGAGATTGGCCTGTATCTCGAAGAGATTTGGATATAGACTTTTGATAGAATTGAGACTGGTAAAGACTTGGGGACTTTTAAGTTGGACTAAATGATTTTGTCATTTATATGGGCAGGAGCCTTGGGGGCAAGGGAGTGGAATGTGGTGGTTTGAATGAGTGTCCCCATAGCTTATAAGTATTCAGCCATTTTGTCTCCAGTTGGTGGCACTGTTTTTTGGAGGTCTTAGAAGGTGTGGCTGATGCTAGGAAGTATGTTATTGGGGCGGGCTTAGTGAGTTTAACAAGCCTTGTGGTCTCCAGCCTCTTGCTCTCTCTGCTTCCTGTGCTCATTGTGAGATGTGACCCTCAGCTTGCTGCTCCAGCCCCGGCCACCATGCTTCCCGCCACAATGGACTCTGATTCCCTGGAACTGTCAATCATGAGCTCAAATAAACTCTTCCTTTTATAAGTTCCCTTGCTCATGGTGGTTTTATCACAGCAACAGAAAAGTGACTAATACACAAGGCTATTTCTGTAGTCTTTGAATTGAGAAGCAGGGAGGAGGTAGGGGGGAAGGAGAGAGGGAGGAAGAGAGAGAATATAATTTGACCTCAGAAGATTATTGTCTATTGCTTGAAGTGCTAAAAAGAAACAGGCCAACTATAATTTCTCTCTAACCCCTAAAACATGAGTTTCATCTTTGGTTCTGGGTAGCAGCATTATTGTTTAAAAGCAAATTTAAGATTCTTTCCAACATTATTTCCTTTCTGATTTATCATATTTATGATTCTGAAATGAATAACAAATCCTTTGCTATCTTTTGCATAATGAAATAAAGAATATTCTCAGAGGCCAGTAATGTGAGTTCTACAACTGCAGGTGGGAAGTGTATTTTATACCCTATTTTGAAGATTTATTTTTGCTGGGGCTAGAGAGATGACTCAGCGGTTAAGAGCTCCGACTGCTCTTGCAGAGGACCTGGGATTGATTCCCATCACCCACATGGTGGCTGAGAACCATCTTTAACTCCAGTTCCAGGGGAATCCGACCTCTTCTGACCTCTGTTGCATTGCACAAAATGGGTGTACCAACCTACATGGAGACAGTACACTCGTACACATAAAAAATTATTAAAAAGGTTTATTTTTACTATCTTTAATTCTATGTATGTGTCTGTGTGCGGGTGTGATCATGGATGTGCAGGTGCCTGCTTCCTGCAGTTACAGATGGTTGCTAGTTGCCCAGCTTGGGTGCTGGGAACTGGACTCAGGACTTCTGCAAATCATCTTTACTGCTGAGCCATCTTTCAAGCCCAGTTTTTTGATGTGGTCACTGTCCTTCAAAATGTTTCTGCTTTGGGAAGATTTACTGGATAATTTCAGAAACCTATTTGGCAGAGATAAGTAAATTTAATTCAAAAATTGATGAGAGATTAACTCTTAATGGAAATATGCCATTTTCTATTTTATAACATGTTTCAATTTTGAAAGGGATCTGGGAAGCAACATAAAGGCCCCTGAGCGTGAATAAAACCTGAAATTTGTCTGTAGTGTCATGTGGCTTCCATTGATTAAAATCTTTTTCATTTTCCCTGTTAAATATTTCAGTTGCTGATTAAAAAAAGACAATTCTTATGTGTATGATACTTCAGAATTTTCAGATTGCTATGCAAACATTACTTCAGTTAGGATAGGCAGGGGAGACAGAATAAAAATTATTATCATCATTTCTGCCTCTGTGGAGAATAAAATTGGACCTCCGTGATACCGAATGGGCTGTTGAGGGGCACAATGCCAGCAAATGATGAGATTAGAGGTGCGTCTTCACATCTGTCCACCTGCTTTATTTTCTTTCCTTCACTTGCACTGCTTCAAGTGGGATATGGATGCTCAGGAGGCAGAGCTGCATCTTCAACAGTCTCTTCAGGAGAGTGAAATTCCATGGAAAGCAAAAATTACTATTGGATTAAAACTAGTTATTCTCCAGCTTCAAACACATTTCAAGTATACATTTAAAAGGTGTGACTAGGAGGCCAGATGGTAAGATTAAACTGTGAGCAGCCATGTACTACAATATGGGATGAAAATTGTGGTTTCACAAGGACCTTACATTGTCTAAGTTTATATCTAATAGATATATATATATACTATGAATCTGGATAGATAGGTATATCATACCTAACTAACTAGGACAATGTAAGGTCCTCTTGGAAACCACAATTTTCATCCCATAATTGTAGTACATGGCTGCTTCACAGTTTAATCTACCATCTGGCCCCCCTAGTCACACCTTTTAAATGTATACTTGAAATGTGTTTGAAGCTGGAGAATAACTAGTTTTAATCCAATAGTAATTTTTGCTTTCCATGGAATTTCACTCTCCTGAAGAGACTGTTGAAGATGCAGCTCTGCCTCCTGAGCATCCATATCCCACTTGAAGCAGTGCAAGTGAAGGAAAGAAAATAAAGCAGGTGGACAGATGTGAAGACGCACCTCTAATCTCATCATTTGCTGGCATTGTGCCCCTCAACAGCCCATTCGGTATCACGGAGGTCCAATTTTATTCTCCACAGAGGCAGAAATGATGATAATAATTTTTATTCTGTCTCCCCTGCCTATCCTAACTGAAGTAATGTTTGCATAGCAATCTGAAAATTCTGAAGTATCATACACATAAGAATTGTCTTTTTTTAATCAGCAACTGAAATATTTAACAGGGAAAATGAAAAAGATTTTAATCAATGGAAGCCACATGACACTACAGACAAATTTCAGGTTTTATTCACGCTCAGGGGCCTTTATGTTGCTTCCCAGATCCCTTTCAAAATTGAAACATGTTATAAAATAGAAAATGGCATATTTCCAATAAGAGTTAATCTCTCATCAATTTCTGAATTAAATTTACTTATCTCTGCCAAATAGGTTTCTGAAATTATCCAGTAAATCTTCCCAAAGCAGAAACATTTTGAAGGACAGTGACCACATCAAAAAACTGGGGCTTGAAAGATGGCTCAGCAGTTAAAGAGACCTTGCTCTTGCAGAAGCGATCCAGTTTGTCCCAGTCATTTCAAGCTGGGCCTACAACCATCTGTTAACTGCAGGAAGCAGGCAGCCTGCACATCCATGATCACAAACCCACACACAACACATACATAGAATTAAAGATAGTAAAAAATAACCTTTTTAATAATTTTTATGTGTACGAGTGTTACTGTCTCCATGTAGGTTGGTTGACACCAGTTTTTGTGCAATGCCAACAGAGTGCAGAAGAGGTTCGGATTCCTCCTGAAACTGGAGTTTAAAGATGGTTGCTCAGCCACCCAGTGGGTGATGGGAATCAATCCCAGGTCCTCTGCAAGAGCAGGTTCGGAGCTCTTAAACACCGCTGAGTCATCTCTCTAGCCCCAAGCAAAATAAATCTTCAAAATAGGGTATAAAATACACTTTCCCACCTGCAGTTGTAGAACTCACATTACTGGCCTCTGAGAATATTCTTTATTTTCATTATGCAAAAGATAGCAAAGGATTTGTTATTCATTTCAGAATCATAAATATGATAAATCAGAAAGGAAATAATGTTGGAAAGAATCTTAAATTTGCTTTTAAACAATAATGCTGCTACCCAGAACCAAAGATGAAACTCATGTTTTAGGGGTTAGAGAGAAATTATAGTTGGCCTGTTTCTTTTTAGCACTTCAAGCAATAGACAATAATCTTCTGAGTGCAAATTTATTCTCTCTCTTCCTCCCTCTCTCCTCCCCCCTCCCTCCTCCCTGCTTCTCAATTCAAAGACTACAGAAATAGCCTTGTGTGTATTGTTCACGTTGTTCTGTTGCTTGTGATAAAACCACCATTGAGCAAGGGAATGTATAAAAGGAAGAAGTTTATTTGGCTCATGATTGACAGTTCCAGGGAATCAGAGTCCAATGTTGAGCGGGAAGCATGGTGGCCGGGCTGGAGCGCAAAGCTGAGCGTCACATATCCACAAGAGGCACAGAAGCAGAGAGAGCAAGAGGCCTGGAGACCCACAAGGCTTGTTAAACTCACTAAGGCAGACCTCCCCCAGTAACATACTTCTCCAGCGATCAGCCACACCTTCAAGACCTCCAAGAACAGTGCCACCAACTGGAGACAAAATGTCTGAAACTTACAGCCTATGGGGACACTCATTCAAACCACCACACCACAATCCCTTGCCCCATAGGCTGCCTGACCAATATAAATGAAAAATGCATTGAGTCCAACCTTAAAGTCCCCATAGTCTTTACCAGTCTCAAATTTCTATTCAAAAAGTCTATCATCCAAAATCTCTTCTGAGTACAGGCCAATCTTCTTAACTGTAAGCTCCTGTAAAAGCAAAAGGCAAATTACCTACTCCCAGACATACAGTGGAAACTGAATGACACATTCCATTCCCAAAAGGGAGGAATAGAGGATAGTGAGGAAACTGGGACCAAAACAGACCGAAAACCAGCAGGGCAAAAACAAGTCCAGTAAGCTCGCATGTGCAACTTGCTGGGACTTTGCTTCCAAATGCTTAGATGGCTCATGCTCTTCCAGCGTTTGCTTGCAATATACATCTCTTCTTTAGGCTGATAACACTCTTCTGTATGCAGCTGTCCTTGGCAATATCTCACAGCTCTGCATCTCGAATGTCTTTTGGGTTTCCCACTGGCCACCAGGCTTCACATTCAAAGCTTCATGCAATAGCCTATCAGGGCCTTTTTATTCAGGGATGCCCCTGACGCACTCCTTCCTGAGCCTCAGGTAGCATCTCTGAAAATCTCGAGGAAGTAACTTAATGACCCATTCACTCTCTTGACTTCATTAGGTGCCTCTAAAGCAGCACCACTGATTGAAACAGCACGATGTTAGCTGCAAGTTCACTGCCGTGGATGGACTCTCTCCTACTTTAACCAATTTGCAAATTTTCTCTGACCTGACTTGTTGGAATAGAAAACGCTTTCAGTATTCCTTTCAAAAAACTGGAGGCTTAGCAGGCATGGTGGGCACGTCTTTAATCCTAGCACTTCATGGCAGGCAGAGGCAGGGCAGTCTCGTGGTTCAAGACCAGCCTGGGTCTACAGGTGAGTTCCAGCGACAGCTGGGGGCTACGGGAACCCTGTTCCTCGAAAAGACAAAAAAAAATAATAATAATAATTGGAGAGCCTTAGCTGGTGTGGTCTTGCCCTGAAGGGTATTGATTCTGTTGTTTACTTGTAAATCTCAGGCCCTCTCCTCATCACTTTAGTCTCCTTATCAAAAGAACCTCGCCTTCACATGCCTTGGCCCCACCTTTAATCTTTCCGGTGAAGTGCAGTTTTTCAGATCCAAATTTTACATTCTGCATTCTATTCTGCCCCATCTGCTCTTCTTCCACTTAGAATCTGAACAATAGTCACCATCAATTTTAAGCCACACCACCATTTCTACATTTAGGCTGTCTGAAATACCTATCTGCCAAAGACATTAGTTCCATTGCTTGTTTCAACTTAGCATCAGGCAAGCATTTGGGCAGTGGGCAAGCAGCTGCCAGACTTTTTATCAAAATAATCCCAGTTGCTGCATAAGTTCTTTATTTTCTCTGGAACTACATTTTTTGGCAGCAATGCTTTTTCCAGGCTTCTAACTAGAATGGCCCCCTTAAGCTCTGCTTAACAGTANATTTGTGCAGTAGGTAAAAACACCCCCTGGTCTGACACAGGGAGACTTTAATGAAGAGAGGGAACTGTCAAAGGGGACCCTACTATCAATTCTAACCACCATGCTTTCCTCATCGCACATCACTCTACTAACTAACTTATGTTCCTGCAGGGAAAAGAAAGATACTGAACAGCCACCATTCTCCCCAGGGTATCCAACAGAGGGCTTACCACATTTTAGAAGGCCAGTAAATGGTTCTGAAATGCATGGAGAAAGCTAACTGACAGAATAATTTAAATAAAGAAAATTTTCTTACAAGTTTATTATGTGGGTATATGTTACTGGAGTAATTTGGGGGCTCAATTACATAACTCCTACAGTGTAGTAGGCCACCGAAATTTGTGGTGGGGCCACATCTATCCAGGATGATCCATGTGGAAATGTGCACAGGAAAGCACACCACGTGGACGCATGTTAAGGTCCAAATGCAGAGAGAGATTTTATTTCAAGATGTCTGATTAAATATCCAGCATGACTCATATCTCATGAAAACCAAATCCTTAAACCTTTTTGTCACTACATCCCACCTCATGGGTGTGCCAGGGATCCCATTGGCTAGAATGCAACCATTCTTAAGCTAAGTTTTCCCACAGTACAGCATTGATCTGAAGACTTAACCATTTAATTATGTAAGCTACATGTAACACATCACACATTTTTACAACAGTTTGAGATTCCACACAACATCCTAGTATTATCACTTGTTCAGAAAACAAGTCTGCCGAGATGAACTAATTATTATTATATATATAATATATATTATAGATATATATATATACTAATGAAATCTGGATAGATAGGTATATCATACCTAACATAACTAGGTATATATATATATATATATGTTCATCTCGCAGATCTGTTTTCTGAACAAGTGATAATACTAGGATGTTGTGTGGAATCTCAAACTGTTGTAAAAATGTGTGATGTGTTACATGTAGCTTACATAATTAAATGGTTAAGTCTTCAGATCAATGCTGTACTGTGGGAAAACTTAGTTAAGATGGGTTGCATTCTAAGCCAATGGGACCTCCCTGGCCACACCCATGAGGTGGGATGTAGTGACAAAAAGGTTTAGGCTTTGGTCCTGAGATATGAGTCATGCTGGATATTTAATCAGACATCTTGAAATAAAATCTCTCTCTGCATTTGGACCTTAACATGCGTCCACGTGGTGTGCTTTCCTGTGCACATTTCCCACATGGATCATCCTGGGATTAGATGGGCCCCACCACAAATTTCGGTGGCCTACCTACACTGTAGATTATGTAATTGAGCCCCCAAATTACTCCAGTAACATATACCCACATAATAAACTTGTAAGAAAATTTTCTTTATTTAATTATTCTGTCAGTTAGCTTTCTCCATGCATTTCAGAACCATTTACTGGCCTTCTAAAATGTGGTAAGCCCTCTGTTGGATACCCTGGGGAGAATGGTGGCTGTTCAGTATCTTTCTTTTCCCTGCAGGAACATAAGTTAGTTAGTAGAGTGATGTGCGATGAGGAAAGCATGGTGGTTAGAATTGATAGTAGGGTCCCCTTTGACAGTTCCCTCTCTTCATTAAAGTCTCCCTGTGTCAGACCAGGGGGTGTTTTTACCTACTGCACAAATGTACCCTTCAGGCTAAAAGAGGTCTTGGTTTATAGAAGATTTATATGGATATAATGGAAAATAATAAATCATTAAGCAAAATTGGAGAATTAAGTTCAATTAGTATAATGAAATAGTAACTAATTTAGATGAAGCAGTAATATTTAAAATTATTGGAAAATATTCATGGTACCACCGTCTCTCACTGTCCACAGACCTTTGCTTCCAGACACCACTGAGTATATCTAAATCCAAGAATGCTCAAGTTGCTTATGTAATATTGTATAGTGTTTGTACCTGACTTGTTTTCCTCAGCTTGTGTATTTTAAATCACCTACAGATCACTGACATACCTAACACCCCATCAGTGCTGTGTGAATATATGCTAGATGTTTTTTAGAAGGAAATGGCAAGAAAAACGTCCTGTGTGCTGTCAGGATGATACAGCTGTTCTCTGAATATGTTGATCTATAGTTGATTGAATTCGTGGGTGTGGAAGTTTGGTGATATTGAGGATGGAACACCTAATTAAATATGAATTACATTTTGGTTTTTGTTGTTGTTGTTTTTGTTTGTTTGTTTTGTTTTGTTTTTTAGTCTTTTCAAGACAGGGTCTCCCTGTAGCCCCAGCTGGCCTGGAACTCACTCTGTAGACCAGGTTGGCCTTGAACTCACAAAGATCAGCCTGCCTCTGCCTCCCGAGTGCTAGGATTAAAGGCGTGAGCCACCACACCTGGCATGAATTACATTTTGAAATGTAATGAATCAATATCCAAGATTGCAGTTAGTGTTGAAGTGTCTTGTACATTCTCCTAAGAAATTGGAAATGGCTGGATTATATGTATTTTGAAGATTAGAATGTCTAAGATGTATTTAATGACAACCCAGGATATTTGGTGTGAAATTTTACAGATTTTAATGGATAATATATTTTCATAAGGTGAAATACCATTATATTCTAAGCTTCATGAGAACATTTCTAGCCTTTCCTTAATATCACAATAGTCATTGATCTTCTTAGTGTGAAGAACATTAAGAGCTATCTGGAGACAAAGTAAGGAGTAAGGAGATGAAAGCCAAGTAACATCAAATCCTAAGCCCATGGAACTTGCTGGCTGCACAGTACTTTGCCAAAGTCTTTAGCAATGAGTGGTTTCTCATTCTGTCTGGATGTATGGAAACACAGGCAGGAAGCCAGACTCATCACTAGAGCTCAGAGGCATTGGCATAGACTGGGTGCTGCTAACTCCAAGGCGTGCCCTGTCCCTTGGGTTCAATTCCCAACTCTTCCAAAAGGAAAGACATCTGTGCCTGATAAGCTGGCTCCACTGATGCCAAAGCAAATCTGCCTCATGAAACGGGAATACTGAAGCAAGTTGCACAATGAGTGGATGAGTAGAAAGAGGTCTAAGAAATGTCCGAATGAGGCAGATGGCCTGTTGTGTTCAAAATCGTTCAATATAGTAATATTTATATTTGGTGAACTACAAGGGTCCTGGAGATTTAGGTTATTTTACAAACCATAAAAGTTTAAATTTTTTTTTTACTTTAGGAAATGACAATTTTCAACCTTTTTTTTAATGCATATGAATGTACTGTCTGCATGTAGCTTTGTGCACCCCAATGCCAAGGAGGTCAGAAGAGGGTGTCGGATTCCCCTGGAACTGGAGTTAAAGACTGTTCTCAGCTGCCATGTGGGTGCTGGGGATCTAACCCAGGTCCTCTGCAAGAGCACTCAGAGCTGTTAACCACTAGGCCATCTCTCCAGCCCCCAACTTTTTTTTTTTTTTTAACACAGACTCTGCCTGTAGCCCCAGCTGGCCTGCAGCTTGCTATGTACCAGGCTGGCCTTGATCTCACAAAGTTCTGCCTGCCTCTACCTCCAGAGTGCTTAACTTATTTTTAAGTTCTTTGGTTAATGGTTAACATACAGATCCTCAAATTTACCCATATTAATTACTATGTACATTTGTATCACTTATAAAGGGAAAAATGATCATTTCCTCAGGTTAATAGCATTTTGTAAAATTTCTAAGTTACTATGAATGATGGACACAAATCCTGCATTTTGAGTATTTGTGAATACTTGCATAATGCGAATTCACACATAAACCAGCTTCTGCCATTTTCCCATCAACCTTTTCACTCTCTGCTGTATCTGTTTATCCTGTCCTTCATTAGCATCTAGGACTTTATTGTATTTTGCCTAGGGTATTGGCAGTGTCAAGCTGGGGTTCCTTCCTCTTCTTTCCTGTTCTTCTTGAAAGAAAGTAATGTACTTTCTATCAAGAAGGAAAGCAAGTACAAAAACAACTGAAGGAAACACATTCATCAAGGTTTTATTATGTCATTCCAGTAATCAAGAATTTAAATAACTGAGGATTAACATTTTTTTCTTTCCCCTCAAAAGGATTATTATTGTGGAGAACTTGTTCTCATAGTATCTTCCGGTCTGTTTTTCTTGCAGCATCAATGTGACTCTAGAAACAAATGGATGAATGAATATTCATATGAAGAGGAAAACAATAAAGGTTGGTTACTAAACTCTGAAATTGCATTGAAACTATTACTATGTTGAGTATAGTATTCTGGGAAGTTATTTGAGCATTTTCTGGTGGAATGAAATAAAAGTAAATGAATGTACCTATTCCTCTGTCTATGAAGTGTAATTTTTCTTTCTCTTTAAATATAAAGATATTTCTAAACCTTTCTCTTCTCTTTGTGAAAGTGCAGTGTTATTATTTTCCAAAGCTTAATCTCTTTGTTTGTTTGTTTTGACAGTGTCTCATGTATCCCAGGCTGGCCTCACATTTACTTTGTAGCCAAGGATGACCTTGAATCACTGATTTCTTGCCATGTCCTCTGCAATGCTGAGGATACAGGCATGCTCCTCTATATCTGATTTATGGGTTGCTGGGGATTGAACATGGCTTCCTACATGCTAGGGCAAGCACAGTGTTACTCAAACTGCATCTCCAGTCCTTAAGCTCATATCTTAATTATCAACTTTCATATGAGTAACGAAAATGAAAAAGTCATTTAATAATGACTTTGAGACCACAAAGAGCCATATTTTGCTTAATCCAAACCAGTTCCTACCAGCATAATCTAAACCATTGCTATGTGGCACGTGGCTATCATCTTCTTCCCTGCAGTGTCCTTCCCCAGAGAAATGGCTTTAACTTTGCATTCCCAAAAGCAGATATGGCCTTACTACAAATGCAGCAGAAACTCTGTGAATTCAATGGTTGTCAACTGTTGGGCACTGCTTCATTTGTGGGAGTTATGTGAACCTTTCTGGTACTTCTTAAGAGTTACAAAAATCATAGGTAATACTAATAGATTGAAAGTATACTAAATTATCATATTTCATAAAATCTTTACACTGAGCTGGTACAGAAGTTTATACCTTCATATGGCTGCACAATACATACAGTTTCATGTTTCCTTTCTTTCATTATTTTCACTATTTTCATATAAATTTATGCCAGGACATGTCTTTCTCTGCCAGCCCATTCTTACAGCTACTTATAAATGATTTTCTACATTATGTATTCCGCTTTCCATTGGCCTTCCATCTTCAGGGCAATTTTTTTTCTTTTTTGCCATTTATGTTTGCAAAGGTTTCGGAAGAGATTAAGAATTCAGAGACAGTAACCAAGAAACTTATGGAGAATTGAAAATCTTCCTCTTCAGGTCCTCACTGTTGCCTGTGGGGATGCTTTTGCTTGGTAGTCCCTGGGTATTTCCTGTGTGAGGGTTGGTAACATGCTCATAAACTGCTTTTCTGTGAAAGTGGGAGGAAAATTACTTCAACCATGTGTTTGCCGCTTCTGGTGGTGTAAATACTCTTACTATGGTTGGCTTCAATAGTTGCCAGCTTATAAGATCCCTTGAAATTTAATTGTTGACTTTCATGAACTGGTGATAAGGTAGCTCATTTCTGGCCTGCAGTTGAAAAATATTCATCGGGCAAATGGGGCAGAGCTAATAAATTGAATGGTTCACCCTTCATTTAATCTATCTATCTATCTATCTATCTATCTATCTATCTATCTATCTATCATCTATCTACCTCTATATATTTCAGTGGATCAGAGTTAGCTTTGAGAATTTCTAAGTTTTTGGCAGTGTCATGTGATGTAGATGATTTTATGGTGACAACTAAAGATGTTGGCGGAGCCAGTCCTAACTAAAGGTGAAATGAAACATGGTTGACTATAATATGCTGTAGTAGATCTTGATCTTTCCATGTGGCCATGCCTCTCTGATCATCACTCACCAGTTCAAAGATCACTGTAGGGGAAGAAGCAGTGAGTATTTCACTTACTGATTATGTGTTTTGCTAATTGGGCATAAAGTTCAGTTGGTCGAATGTTAAGCCACCGTTTATAAGGCCTTGGGTTTGATCCTCAGTACCCCATAGACTGAGCATGGTGATGCACACCTGCAATCCCAGCACTGTGGCTGTGGGGCCAGGAAGGCCACAAGTTCAAAAGCATACCCAGCTATAGGTTTTATAGGTAATTTTAACACTTATTTTTATTCCTACTTCCCTGAGGATAGAGAAAATACATTTGATGGTTGTTTTCAAGTCTATTTAAAGCTGCTGATGTTTTAACAACATTCGATTTAGGGAGAAAATTGCAGTTTGAAATTTTACATTTTTCATTTTAAATATATTGACAAAGTCAATGTTAAGACAAAATTTTAAAAATATCAGAGCAGTGTTACCACAGTCAGCATAATTGAAAAGGGATTTTAATACGGCTCTTAAAGTAGTTTTGTACAGTGCAAGCTTGCCAGTGGTGATAGTCTTGCCAAGAGCCACAGAATCTTGTTTTGTTCTTTTCTGCTTAGGTTCCAAAGGCAAATAGCCTGCTGGAGTTTGCAAGAGTTCTGCTGTGTTCTAGAGTCTCACCTCCAGCACTGGTCTTCCCTTACCCTCTCATTAAAAATGGACATTTGCACTAAATGCTTTGCTTTAACTCAGTTTCACTGCCCTTGAATTTGTTCTGTACCACCCATCATTAGAAGACATCAAGTCAGTCTCAAAAGATTCCTGTTATCCATTGTATCCAGCTTTAAAATGTCATCACGATGGCCTAGCAGTTAAGAGCGCCAACCGTTCTCGCAGAGAACCGGGGTTCGATCCCCAGCAACCACATGGCGGCTGAGAGCCGTCTGAAACTCCAATTCCAGGAGAACTCCAGTTCCAGGGGAGTCCGACACCCTCTTCTGACCTCCGCGGCGTTGCACGTCACGGGTGCACAGACTTGCATGCAGACAATACATTCATACACATACGGAAATAAATAAAATAAAAAATTAAAAATAAATAAATAAATAAAAATGTCATCACAAGACCTGGTATATAGACACATTAATGTGGATCTAAAGTTATTCTCCCAATGACATTGTGGATTTTTATGGACATGGCTCCTTGCTTTACTTCTTTGATTTCCAACCACTTCATATTTACCAGGTGCTTCTCAGCAGCTAGTTTAAAGAAAGATGTTCAAAACATTCACATGCATGTATACTAGACCAGCCCACCACAGTGAAAGTTAAAATGTCTTCACATGATGAACAACTGTTTAAACTACCCAACAATAACACTGGGGTGACTGACTTGTACCTTTTGCATTTGGATACAGAGAGGACATTTACCTGTCTTCTGAACATGCTTTCAGTCTATCTAAAAAAGGGTTGTTTCAGAGATGTGTAGTGTTGGTTAATCTTCTTTTCCAGGAAGTCCCAAGGCTTACTCTTCACACAGCAGGAAGGGTGACTAGAATCTAACATTCAACCCATTTGAACTTTGTAGCTCTAAGTGCTCAGAGAGTCACAGTTGATGAGAATAAATCTGTGCCCTGAGCCTCAGCTATGGTTAATGTCTTCGGGACAGCTGCCTGGGCTGTGAACATGGAAGTAGAAAAGTACAGTTCTTGATTCCACTGTTATCTCATGGGATCTGGAACCTATCATTTCTCTGTTGTGAATTTAAATTTTCTGCAATGTGAACAAGTATTTCCTAATCTGCCTCCTTAGGATGTTATCTACTGGACTAGAGGTGCAGATCAGTTGGTAGAGGACCTACATAGCATGAAGAAGACATGAAGTCCCTCCCCAGATCTCGTAAAATCTGGCATGCTATCACATATCTGTACTCTAATCCAGGCACCCAGGAGGTGGACATAGGAGGACTAGAAGTTCAAAATTATTCCCTACTACCTTAACACATTTTAGGCCAGCCTGGGAGACGTAAAGCCTTGTTTTAAAAAAGGAAAGAAAAGAAAGTTACTTTGCAGTCAAAAGTAAAAGGAATACCAATGGAAAAGATTTAAACCTGGAGATATAAAGGATGAATGTGGTTTTTTTTTTAAAGTTTATATATTATTTTTATTTTATGTATGTGAGTATATTGCCTGCATGTATGTAAGAGTACTCATGTCATGCTGATCCCCTGGAACTGGAGTTACAGATGGCTGTTAGCCGCCATGTGTGTGTTGGGAATTGAATCCTGGTCCTCTGCAAGAACTGGCAATGCTCTTTACTGCTGGGCTAGCTCTTGAACCCAGGGATGAATGGTTTTAATCCATGCCAGTTTGTATGAGTCAGAGATCCATGACACTGTATGATTTCACCTCCCATTGTCAGACATTGTCAGAATTTGATTTGCACTCAAAGGTTCCGTTGTGTACACAGCTCTGTCCTTCAGAGATGGTCATTTCAGCAGTGTTGAATATACTTTGATATTTCCTGCTTCCTGTTGTATACCACTACTACTTCCAGTCATGTATAATTGTATTATAGGTTCTTTTTGTTTACCCACATTAATGGTACACACTATACAGGGCACATTATAATATTTATTAAAATATCCTGAATTACGTTACTTCAACTTTAGGTACTCATATATTGGGTAAATAAGAACAAAATTAAATATAAGGATTTGAGAAAAAATACAAAATTCTTGATGTAGGATAACTGAGATAGATGATCCATTGATCAATAAGTAAACATTAAGGCACACACAGGCCGTCACTTCTCACCTCTGTACATAAATATGAGCACACAGAGATCGGTTTATAAAAGTAAGACCAGGGATTGTGGCGATGGCTCAGTCAGTAATGTGTCTGCTGTGTAAGCATGAGAACCTGGGTTTGGATCCCAACATCCACACATAAAGCTGGGCAAAGCAGTGCCATCTGTAGTCTCAGCACTGCGGGGAGGAACGCAGGTGTGTTCTGTGGCTTGCTGGTAGCCAGGTAGCTGAATCAGTAAGCCTCAGGCTCGGTGACAGACCTTGAATCAAGAAATAAGATGGAGAGTGGTTAAGCCCAATTGAGGAAGACACCTGATAGCAACTTCATTCCTATACACGCGCACACACACACACACACACACACACACACACACACACACAGAGTACACATAACTTTAAACATACAAACAACCACACGCATGTATACCTCAAAGTAAATTTTTTAGTAAAGATATTTCTACTTTGTTCTTCCAGAGCAAAGAATATATTTAGACTGTGTATTTCCAACGAAGAGTATTTTTTCAGTTGCTTCCCATGTTCAAGGCCAGCCTGGTCTACAGAGTGAGTTCCAGGACAGCTGGGGCTACAGGGAGACCCTGTCTCAAAAAGACAAAAAAACAAAAAACAAAAAAAAACCCAAATATAAATGGAACGAATTAATTTCAAATTAATAGCATCTTTTAATTTTGTGCTATCGTGGGAAAAATATGGCCATTTTAAATTCTCTTTCCCCCCTTTTTAAAAATTAAGGTAAGTAAACTTACCCTTGATTCTTTACTTTTGCTATGAAAGCTATTTGGTGTTATTATTTCCCTCAGAAATGTGGGAACATGATTTCATGGTCCCCTGTAACATTTGAAGGCTGTCCGCTTCAGACGTGTTCGTTGTTGTTGTTCCAGATGTCCAAGAACTGTTAACAACAGTGATTTCCCTGATGGGCTCTTAATTTATCCCTAGGTCTTGTCCGTGAGCTCTAAGAAGCAGAGTCAGTTTATGCCAAGAGGTTTGAATTTTTTCTTTATCTTGTACTTTTTGTTCCATCTTCTTCCTTGGTAGCTTGGAAATGTCTAAGTTTCTCCGTGATTTTCTATGTCTGTGCTCTTCCTCTCCCTCCCTTAATGCACTTTCCCATTGAGCATATTTCCTTTGTGTTTTCAGTCAAGTGCATATTTTGTAGGTTTTTGTTCCTAAAGTAACTTTTCATCTCTGTAGTACTTCATAGCTTTGTCGGCTTATTTTCATTTCTTTGAGTTATCTTCTATTTAGTTTGAACCCGTGTTCGTTTTCTGAGCCTACAATTGTACCGCTTCCTTGAACGTTTAAAGACGACTCCTTTTGTCTTGCGCGTGCCTGTGAGTATGGAAGAGTTACTTGTGTAAATGTGTCCCTGGTCTGCGTGGGTGCCCCGCCTCCCCTTGTGTGTTTGCCCTTCACTAGCCCTTTGATTCCATCTCTCTCTTCATTTTGATAATTTGCTGCCTTTCCAGACAGTTCCCCTGTGACTTCTCCTGATTGTCACTCATCTTTACAGAGGACAATATTTACCAAAGTATGATATGAACCGGGGCAGTAATGGTTTGGGTTTGAGCAGAATGCTGTCAAGTCTTGATTACAGCTTGCTGTTTCAAATGCAGTCTAAGTAAAGATGTCATTTCCAAGTTCTTTAAGAACTAGCTTCCTGGGTGGCTTCTAGGAGACCCGATGTGGAGTATTTGGATCTCTGAAATGTCAGTTTGTGTATTTGCTGTCTTTTCACCACTTTCTCTGCTTTCTGACATATTGATCTGTGTTCTAGTCAGAGGGTCACTAGATACCCCTTTCATAGCTGTGATTTGGACTTTTAGGAGGCTGTCTTTTTTTGTACGTATGCATGTTACTATGTTTATTCATATTCATGTGTGTTGGGGAAGTGTGTGCCTGCATGTTGTATGTACATGTGGAGGCCACATGTTGATGTCTTCTTCAGTCACTCTCTACCTTCTTTTCTGAGATAGCATCTGTCACTGAACCTGGAGCTCTCTGCTTCTGGCGGACTGGCTGGCCAGCAGCCCCCAAGATCCCCATGTCTCTGCCTTGCCCTGGCTGGGGTTACCTAGCTGCATGTGCTGCTGTCAGGCTTTTCCACATAAGTGCTTGGAAGCAAGCTTATATCCCATGCTATCTCCCCCGCCCTTCTTTTTCTGTTGTCATTTTTTTCCTTCCTGAATTTTCTTTGTAAATTCTTGGCATGTTTTAAAGGTATAATGATTGTCCATAGCCACCTTCAGTAATTATTCCTTTAAATGCATTTAATGCAGCATGGTTATTGAACTTAGTGTGGTTATTAAAGACACACCTTTGAACTCTGACTGCTGGTGTCAGTGCTGGTTCTGCCTGAACTCAACCTTGCTTCTCTCTTCTAGTCCCCATGCCTGTGATGTGGGTAATATTGATTGTGCCTACTCCTTAAAATTGCCTTGAAGATTAAATGAGCAAATCCCAGTTAGTTGGGAGGCTAAGACCAGAAGATTATTGAGCCCGGAAGTTCAAGGACAGCCTAGGCAATATAGTGAGACCTCCATTGCTGGAACACCAAGACAACGATAAAAAAATAATGAAAGCAGCACAGATTGCTTCGTAGTTACTAATACTCATGGGAAACACTCTTTTTGAAAATTATTACATTTAGTTATTTTGGATTTTTTTTTTTAGAAATTAGTCAGTTTGGCTTCAGGAAAACTGGCTTCCCAGGCTAATATTTGTACTTTTTCTTCTATTTTACTGCGGAGCATGTTGGGGTGGGGGTTGTTGGCTATCTTGCTTTTTTTCCCTTGGTCTTTTTGAGACAGGGTCTTCCTTTAGTCCCAGCTGGCCTGAAACTCACTATGTAGACCAAGCTGGCTTTGAACTCACAGAGATCCACCTGCCTCTGCCTCCAGAGTGCTGGGATTAAAGATGTGCACCACCACTCCCAGCCTTGTCCTGCTTTTATAGCAGCTTCTGATCAGTATCTGACTGTGGACTTCTGAGTTGATCTATGTGGCTAAAATTCCTTCTGAGGGGGCATCCAGCACTCTCCTCCCTTGCTTCCTAAAAACAAAGTGAGGTATATGTTCTTCAAACTGCACTTTGGAAAATTCGACTGAGGTTTTTTTTGTGTGTGTGTGTGTGTGTGTCTTTTTGAGACAGGGTTTCCCTATAGCCCCAGCTGGCCTGGAACTTACTCTGTAGACCAGGCTGGCCTCAACTCACAGAGAGCCGCCTGCCTCTAGGCCTCCTGAGTGCTAGGATTAAAGGCATGCGCCACCATGCCCCGCTATTGGGTTTTGTTAACAAAGTAGCAGGTGAGGGGTCACTTACAGAAGAGCCAGCACCTCCACCTTCTAAGGCCACTGGACAATCCACAACCAGACTTAGATCCTGTAACTTCTCCACAGCCACTCAAAATGGTGAGAGGAAGAAGGGCCCAGCTCATGTTGTCCTCTGCCTAATACCCTTAGCATACATTAATAACCCCCTCATACATCCAAGGCCAACTGGCTGGTTGGGAGGGGTAGCTAGCTGACTCTCCGGGCTCCTCCTTTTGCCATGGAAGGTCAAGAATCACGCTTATAATCCTGGGCAAGCAGGTGCCCTTAAGCTCAGGAAGAAAGCATTTGATATCCGTGGGCAGTCTTTCGGAGGACAGTCCTGCTACAGTCTACTTGTGCATTGATAAGGAGTACACACATCTGGCTTTCTCTTGAATGAAATAAAATTCTTTGAGCCCCTCCTTTATTCTGAGAGTTGGCATACAAGTTATGTGTGCATTCGCAGAACACTCACAGCTCCTATTGTATAATGTAGTTAAATCCAGTAATTAGCTATTTAATTAAGTAATGGTTAGTCTCTGCTTTCAAGCTTTCATTGTCTCAGGCAAAAAGAAAACCGTTTATTAAAAACTCTTGTGATTAGCACAAGCACATACTTGCAAAGTTTTGGATGTTGGATGTAGACTATGGAAAGCTTCACAAACAAAAGAAGATCTTGTTCTAAGTCTTGAATGATAATGTGACATAAAAGAAACGGGAACAGTCAAGAATGTCTACAGACGCTTATTTCCAAACAGTTGGTAACTGCAAAAGTTCATTTCCTTTCTGTCATTAATAAAGATTGACTGAATAATCTTGTTATTTGATAATTTCATACAAGTATATAATGTAAATGATGTGCTCTTACTATTCTCTTCTGTCTACTCTTTTATCTCATTTTTGTCAACCCCCTCTCTTGCTACCAGATTCTTCCTCACCTCCATAACTTTTGGGTTTGTTTTGTGACCCATTTAGTTTAACCAGGGCCATTTATGTGACCACTGGATTGGAATTATCCATTGGAGTATGATGGGGTCATTATGGATGCATGAGTGAAGACAGTGATTCCCTCTCTCCCTGAATCTATAATTTGGCAAATAGTTCAATAGCCCCTGCTCCATCTGTCGTACACAACCTTAGTTGCTGTAGTTTCTGATTGCTATGGCTGTCTTGTGCAGGAGATAACATTTCATAGCCCTTCTCCCTAGCTTCTAGCTCTGACATTCTTTCTGCACCCTCTTCTGCAGTGTTCCAAGCCTTAGAGGGGATGGTGTAAACCCCTTGTTTAGGGTAGAGCACAAACATCTGTCATGTGTGGTCAAGACCTTGTGCAGCTATGAGTCTGAGTTCACCATCACGAAGCTTCTCTAAGGCTGAGCGAAGGCTTTGTCTATAGTATAAATGTTTAGAAGGCAGCTTGACAGTATGCACTATGTCAACTGCCCTCCAAAGTTATCTCATAGAATTAAGGATGCATGTGATGTTTAGTGATGGCATTAAGTAGTCAGGTTAGAGTCTTTTTGTTCATTTATGGCCCAAAAGACTCTTCCCCCCCCCGCCCGCCTCTCTCTCATTTCTTTACAAATGTTTCTTTCCTTACATTTGAGTATAGAGGTTCATTAGCTGAGCACTGGTTATCCTGCATAGAGTACCTGAACAAAATAGCCTTTATACAGTCACAGAAAATTTCAAGAGTGATCATAAAAATTACATGAACATCTTTTACATTAAGTATTTTAAATAATTTTGATTGAATGGGAACATTGTATTGTTAGAGCAAAATGTTAACTTTAAAAACATTAAAATATAATATCTATCTGATTTGGGTTTTCAGGAGGTGGCAGGCATTGAAACAAGGCACAGCTATGTAGCTCAGGCAGGCCTCAAACTTCCAGTGACCCTCTACCCTGAGCCTCTCAAGTGCTAGGATTACAGGTATGTAGAAGCATACCTGACTTACATGTATAATTTGGGCAATGTGGTCTCCATCTGTATGTTATTACTATTGCTGTTAATATTTTTATTTTTAGACAAAGTCATTCTATGGGGTGATCTTGTATTTGAGATCCTTCTTCTTCTGTCTCCTGAGGCCTGAGATGATGATGAAGAGAAAGAAGAAAACAGCTTTTTCTTCTTAAGCTGGTATTAGAAGAGAACTTTGTTTTGTTCTCTAATGAGAATTGTATTTAATAAAGACAAGAATAATAATTAAGTAAAATAATGAGCACAATACTTTATCTTTAAAAATATTTTTAATGGGGCTGGAGAGATAGCCTAGCGGTTAAGAGCACCGACGCTCTTGCAGAGGACCCGGGTTCGATCCCCAGCACCCACATGGCGGCTAAAACCGTCTGTAACTCCAATTCCAGGAGAACTCCAGTTCCAGGGGAATCCGAGACCCTCTTCTGACCTCCGCGGCATTGCACGACATGGGTGCACAGACCTGCATGCAGACACTACATTTCTTATAAACATGAACAAAAATAATAGCACAATAACTTTCACATTAAACAACATCTTTTAATGAAATACTTTGTCTTTCATACATCAATTTCTCAATCAAATTTAGACTCATTCCACTTTCATGATCCCACCCCCACCTCGTTCATGCATTCTGCCATACATGTTTGTTACTTTTTCTCTGTCTTTTAAAAGTTTTTCTATGCAGAGGTTTATTGTTTGGGGCAGTTTACTGTTTCAGTAGTTCTTGATCCGTCCTTTTGTTGTTGTTCTCTCCACTTTGTATTGCTCCAATAAAAGTGTGTATATCTTATGACCTATATGTTCTTCTATATATATATATATATATATATATCACCTATACCAAAATTAAGATATCTGAAAATAAATTATATGTTAGTTCCAGAACATGTTTAGGAATTCATATTTTTCCCTTTAATTGTATATTACTCTAAAATATGCATACATACCCTCCACCCATATACCAAAATTACAAAGTCTGAAAATAAGTTGTAGGTTAATTCTAGAACCCATTAAAGGATTCACATTATAAAAGCACAGTTGCTTTCAGATAAAAAGAAATATAACATTAACATTGCTCTGTTTGTTTTACAACTAGGGATTTGGTGCTAACATCCACAAATTAGGGATACCATTCATCCTTTGTTTTTTGGGGACTGTGTTATTTCACTTAGCATAATGGCTTTTAGTTTCCTGCAAATTTCATGATGTCATCTTTCTTTGCCACTCCATAGAACTCCATTGTGTAGATGTACCACATTTTCTCTATCCACTCGTCAGATGAGGGATACTTGGGTTGGTTCCAGCTCTTTGCTATTGTGAAGAGATCTGCAATAAACATGGCTATGCATGTATCTCTTCAATAGGTTGAGTCTTGTGGGTATATACCCAGGAGTGGTAAGACTGGGTCAGGTGACAAGCTCATTTTGAGTCTTTTAAGGGTTCTCCACACTGTTTTCCATGAGGGTTGTAAGAGTTTACATTCCTACCAGCAGTGGATAAGTGTTCCCCTTTCCCCACAACCTCTCCAGGATTTGGTATCTTTTGTTTTCTTGATCCTAGCCAGTTTTATCGAAGTGAGATGATATCTTAAAGTGGTTTTAATTTGTACTTCCTAATTATTAGCGATGTTGAATAGTAAATAGGCCCCGCCCTTTTTCCACGATCTCACTATCCTGTCTGGAGACCTGAAGCCCTCGTCTGTGATCTAGCCTTGTGACAGAGAGAATCCTGCTGCCATAGAAGTGGACATCTCCTCCTGACCATGATGACCATCTCTGCCTTGGAATACCATCTACCTGGCCTGATTTATCCGGTTATCACAAAAGCCTGCAAGGGTATTAGAGGTTTCTTGTTTTCTTGCATTTGATATGTGACTCAAATATGGCCACCTGTTGTGGTAGTGACCTCTCTGCTCCCTGGACCTTGGCCCTCGCCCCTCTAGCCTGTGATACTGTAACCAGGCTGGGTGCAGTGCAGAGGCAGATTGAATTTGTAGACTAGTAATCTAGACATTATGAGTTTATCCAGGTGGCAAATTTTAAAGTCAAAGTACAGGCAACAGCAATAATGGAAGTTTGTAACCTTGAGCATGAGTGGTGAGTGAATGACTATCAGACCAGGTAATCGGGATGATGTATACACTGGGGAGCATCTGATACAGAGAAGTGCATTATTCTGACTTGGGATTTCTGAATCCGGCTGCACTAGCACTGTGTGTGGGGGGGTAAATGGGGAGTAGAGGGTCACATCAGCAGCATCCTTGAAGCTGAAGTGTGCCTGGCTCAAAAGCTGTCCCCAGAGTAGCAAAAGGTGGCCCCAAGGTAGCATCTCTTCCATGGGGATGGGGTGGTCCTCTGCTGCTTATCCATGTGACAACTCCTACATCCTGGCAAGGTGTCCTGGGAATTTGGGTTGAGCTGTGGGATAAGACTCAGAAATCCTGCACAACTATACAGAGAGCACTTGGTGAGGATGGAGACGTAGACAGGGCCAGCATGTTCTTCTTGTTCTAGATTCAAGGAGCATACAGCAAAGGCTGTGGAAAACAGCCTGGCTAGCCAGGCACAGTGATGAATTCCTACAGTCCTGGTACCTAGGAGATGGAGGCAGCACGATCAAGAGCTCAAGGCTAGCTTGGGTCACCTAATAACTTGTGGTAGGTATGGTCTATATAAAGACCCTCCTCTCCCCTAAAAGAAAACAATACAAAATGAAACATGCCACAATCTTGCTCACAATCCACCACTGACTCCCAAAAGGATTGGATTCTAACCTGTCACTTTGAGTGAATTAAGAATACTAGTTTATATTTATACATTTACATATTTAGTAAGTGTGTGTGGGGGGGTGTGGGGTATGTGTGTGTGTGTGTGTATGTGTGTGTGTCTAAGGGGGGGAGAGAGAATCAGAGAGAGAGAGAGAGGTTTGTGAGTGTACCCTTGCTGGGTTTTCCTGTTTTTATTTTCTATAATTATTGTTTTTGAAAACTGTATTCGTATATAATTCATAGCCTTCTAACACCAGGAACCCAGAAACTAAGACATTTTACATGGCAATTCATAGAATAAACTCAGTTTTTGCAAGTGGCAAACACTTCTGAGGATTAACATTACTGAACTACAGATAGGAAAGCTGTACCACGTTACCTGCAGAGTTTATCCTACTTATGCTGATGAATTCCTTTCTTCTCCATAATATATTCATCTTGAAAGGAAGAAGTCAGACTGCTCTGGCTTCTGTCCAGATTTGTTATTTCTATCTGTGACTGGTTTGATCAGTCTCTGAAATACCCAGGGACTTGCCTAAGGTTGCACAAGAGTTACAACAAAAGAGAAAAGTGCCCCATCTGTTCTCCAACAGTACCTTTATATATTATCTCTAAAAGTTTCTTTAAGAGTGAAAAACCCCCAACAGAGTAAGTGTGGTGGATGGAGGTGGCACTGGTGACAATACCCATGTGGGAGGGGAGGGGTCCTGTGACTGACTACAGCCAGAGAAGCAGTGTTCACCTTTTGTGTTTATAGTTATCTTGGTTCTAGGCAGATTTAAGCACATCTTTTTTTTTAAGATTTATTTTAAACGTTTTATTCATGTATTTACCTATATTTGTGTATATATATGTACCACATGTGTACCTAGTACCCACAGAGCCAGAGGAGGTACCAGATTCCCTGGAACTGAAGTTACAATATGGTTGTTGGTGCTGAGAACTGAATCTCGGTCCTCTGCAAGACCAGCCAGTGTTCTTACCCACTGAGCCATCTCTCCAGCCCCTTAAACACACCTTAAATACTAACTTGTCTAACTTGGTAAAGACTGTAGTGCTGGGTGAAGGTAGATGAGCTGTCTGGTGTATAAATGTAGGCCTGGCCTGCAAATTGGACAGTTCAGCAGCTCACTGCTGCCCTGTACATAGTCAGAGGCAAAGACAGAAAAGGCTGAGGGATTTCTACATTGAAACTAAGAGTCAGATTGATCTGTCTTCTTTTGTTCTGAAGAACTATGCAGTGAAGATAATGCATGTTGTTCTAGTGCAGAATGTCAATTACAGTAGAAGACTCCCTCATGGACTGATGTGTTATAAAAGTCCCGGCAGAAATCTCCAGTAAAAACAGTTACTCTTTCCACATTGTATGTGGGGTGATGGGTGAAACTCATTGAGAACAGGGGGCTCTCTAATTACCCTGTATATAGATGTAGCCTGTTCTAGTGTCAGATACAAGGTTACACATGAAGGAAATGATACTGCTTGGGGCTAAATAACAGTATCCATCACAATTTTCTTCCCAGTATGTTGGAATTTTGAACATATGTCTTCAAAATATAGAAACTTGGAGTAGGGTTGGTAAGCTTAGAATTATCTCAAAGAATTGGCTATGAGAATAAAAATGGAACTCCTGGCTCAGAGATATAACTGCTCCACTGTAGGTTGGGTAGAAAGAAAGTCATGACAGGAAGTAGCAGGCAGGATTAACTCTGTGATTTTGTTTCTCATGTTATACCTGATGCAAATCTTTGTAATGGTTATTGAATAAAATAGAGGGTGGGGGGTGAAAGAAGGCAGAAAGGAGAGCCAAGCTTGGCCTGTTCCTGCTGGTCTACAGTCCCTGCACATAGGCCCAGTCAGAATCAGGAGGGTCTCTTGAACCTGACATTGATTGATGATTGATTGATTGATTGATTGATTGATTGAAGCGGGAGCTCAAGAGAGGTGGGACTATAGGAGACTAGTATTATCAAGGGAGAAATGGGGACTGTGGGGACACTTTAAATGGGGAGGCATGGAGGGAGGGTTAGACAGAGAGGGGGGTAAATGCTTTGTTTGATAAGTTGAGTGTTCTAGGGGATTTCTCTCACCTCCCCCTTTTTTTAGGCTTTTTTATTGTAAATTGAGTTTCGATTCTTAGCTTAAGAATAAAATAATTGCCTGTATTCTATGATGAATACACAGAGTCTTTATCTGAGCCAAGTAAATCATGTTTTCAAGATCAATATTTTTGAAACTTCTTGTTTTACCAATCAAAAGAATAAACCAGAATAGTTGAAAAATCAGGAATGAGTGCTTTGTGTAAGTTGTTTGATAGAAAAATAATGCATGCAGTCTGTAAGTTATAAGGCACAACAACAAAGAGAAAACCAATTTAATAGGTATTGGTTCTAATATAAGAAAAAAAAACACTAGTCTCTGTGTATAGAAATAAGTATTTAGAAGATTTCATTAGATATCCCTTTGATAGATTCCCACATAGGGCCCATCCCTAGCCATAGGCTTTTGACCATTTCTACAGTGTATGGTACATATGCCCCCCTTAGAAATCAAGCTAAAATCCAATCCAGAAGTGGTTGATTAGCCTCAGAGCATTCCTGCTACGATTGCACCCATGAGACCCCTTACCAGGCAGTTCGGCATCCTAGCGCTCAGGCTGTGACTGTTGATGATGTTTCCCCCCATCAGCCTACATAGCACCTCTACGCAGTGCACACTAGCCAGCTGGGAGAAGCTCAGCTCACACTTGGTTTCTCTGTGTCTAGTATCTTGTCTTTATTTTGTCAGAGATAATCTGACTGTGCTGTAGAGGTCGCTAACTGGACTGCTTTGTTTGTTTGGTCTATGGAGCCATGTTGTTGCCAGTGGCACACAGATTCTTCTAGCTGTACTGTATGTAAATTGTGAGCTGAGGTCCTCAGCCCTGCAGAATTTGGGAGTTTTTTAAATTTTTTTTATTTTTTAATTTATTTTTATTGTACATGTATGAGTGTGTTGCCTGCAGGTAGGTAAATGCACACATGTCATTCAATCCCCATGGAGGAGAGAAGAGAGTGTCAGATCCTCTAGAATTGGAGTTATGGACAGTTGTTAGCTGCCATGTGAGTGCTGGGATTTGAATCTTGGTCTTCTGCCAATGCTCTTAAAAACTGTGCCATCTCTCCAGCCCTCATTTTGTTGTTTTTAATATTTTTAATATTGCCTATTTGTATAAATTTTGTTGATATCTACTAAATGATTTGATGGATTCCTATGCTGTTAATTTTTAAATTTTATTTATTTATTTATTTATTTATTTATTGTGTGGTGTGTGTGTGTATGTGTGTGTGCGTGTATGTAAGGGGGTTCATACATTTGTGACATAACTCATGTGGAGGTCAGAGGACAGTTTGGGTCTCTGGGGTTGAACTCGCATCCTAGGATTGACAGCAGGTGCCTTTATTCTCTGACCATCTCACCATCCTGCATCTTATGATTTTTTTTATCTTCATTTATGTAGTTTAGTCTTTATATTTTATTTAAATTTTCTCTGACATTCTTGTGTTAGTCCAAAGTTTTTATTTTCCCAAATTACAGTTAGTTATTTTTGAATATCAAGTGTTAATATGATTGTGCTATATTTATGGCATATTATCTCCTTGGAGCACATTCTCCATGGTCTACTTCAGGGGGCATTTCTATGGCTACACAGCATGTTTGAAACAAATATATGTTCTCTTATTAGTAGCACATCATTTTATATATTACTAAATTTCTTTTAAAAAATATTTATGGGGCTGGAGAGATGGCTCAGCAGTTAAGAGCACTGACTGCTCTTGCAGAGGACCCAGGTTTGATTCCCAGCACCCACATGGTGGTTAAAGAACCATCTTTAACTCCAATTTCAGGGGAATTCCATGCCCTCTTCTGACCTCCATGGCATTGCACGACACGGGTGCACCAACCTACATGCAGACAGTACACTCATACACATAAAAAAATAATAAATAAATACTTTAAAACTAAAATAAAAATATTTTATTTATTATTTTTATGTGTACAGGTATATTATCAGCATACATGAAAGTGCACCTGTGGAGATCAGAAGAGACCCTAAGATTGGAATTGGAAGTTACAGATGCCATACGGGTACTGGGAATTGAACCTGGGTCCTCTTCAAGAGCAGCTAGTGCTTTTAACCACTGAGCCATCCCTCCAGCCTGTATTAGTAAATTTCTTAATGATGCTTCTCAAAAATATCTATAGCTTTGCTAAGTTTTGGTTGGTTTCGTCATGAGTGGAAGAAGTTGGAAATCTTTGACTGTTGCCGTGGCTATTTCAGCTTCTCCTGTATTTCTCTGCTTTGTACATTCCGTACTATTTGAAGTAGCATGTATTCCCTTAGAAAACCTGACTATATTTCACTGCATTCTCACAACATCTTACCCTTATGCTGCTTCTGTCACAGTTTTATATGCATACTTCAATTTCAAGTGAACTTTCTTTTAAAAATTTATATTATGATTTAAAATTATATGTATATGTATCTGGGTGTGGGTATGTACAGTTGAGTACAGGTGCCAGCGGAGGCCAGAGCTGCAGGTGCTTGTGAGCACCTGATACAGGTGCTGGGATCCAAATTTGGGTCCTTGGAAAGAGCAGCAAGTGTCTAAAGCACTGTTTGCCTCTTTGGTTCTCTCGAGTTACTTTCTTTTAGTGGTTGGGCTTTTATTACTCCATTTAACTATGAATGCAGCTAGATTCATTTAAAGATTAAAAATCAGAGGGTCATGGTTCTGAGTTCTAGAAATATGACATGGATTTCGATATGGAAAACTGTCCTGGAAAGTTGTAAACAACTGGAGCTGGAAAGGGATTGGCTTGGCTTGGTGTGTTAGCACCTGGTCTGGGCGTAAAGAGAAATTCATTTTATATTTCCTAGGAAGAATAGATGAATGTGGTGATAAAATATTAAGGGTGGCATGAAAAGAAATGTGTAGATGGTGGCACTTCAGGTTCTGTCTTGAGTGGCCTTGAAATGGTCATTCATCAAGTCTGAAGTGCTGGGGGGCTGTGTCAAGGCTCAGTTTTGTATCGTTGTATTCATGTTTTTAGGAATGTACTCTGTGCTTCTGAAGAATAGCTTATTTTATTATTTGTTTTCCTTGAGTCAGAGTCTTGATGTACAGTTTTGGCTGACCTTCTTGAGTTTGCTCTGTAGTCCAGACTAGCTTTGAACTAGAAGTCCTTTTGGTTCAGCCTCCTCAGTGACAGGGTTACCAGAGTGTGCCACTGTACTTGGTAAAGTGTAGCTTTAATTCTGTTGCTCTAGAGAATATGAAAATAATCTTCGGGGCTGGAGAGATGGCCTAGTGGTTAAGAGCACCGGCTGCTCTTGCAGAGGACCCGGGTTCGATCCCCAGCACCCACATGGCGGCTGAGAACCATCTATAACTCCAATTCCAGGAGAACTCCAGTTCCAGGGGAATCCAACACCCTCTTCTGACCTCCACGGCATTGTATGACAAGGGTGCACAAACCTACATGCAGACAGTACATTCATACACATAAAAAAAAAAAAAAACTTGCCGGGTGTGGGGGCACACACCTTTAATCCTTGCACTTAGGAGGCAGAGGCAGGCGGATGTTTGTGAGTTCAAGGCCAGCCTGGTCTACCAGAGTGAGTTCCAGGACAGCTGGGGTACAGGGAGACCCTGTCTCGAAAAGACCAAAAAAAAAAAAAAATCTTCATAATCCCTCTTTTTTTTTTTTTTTTTTACTGTGAAAGATCTTACTGTTCAACCAGTAGTAATTCCTTAGAATTTTTATTTTGTGTGATGACTCTGCAGGCCTTTTTCTTGGCTTCCAATCTTAAATCTGATGGTGTTTGTTGTCTTTTAACTCAGATTAGCAGTAGTCACAGATCAATTCAAAGATTCTTACTCCTACAGAGGAGCTTTGGTGAGAGAAGTCCATCACTGCTACATAGCAACACACCCCATCTGTAAGTTCTTCTCACACAATTCCAGTAGAGAAGAAGCTCTTGTAATTGGAGGCTTTTAAGCTCTGCTAATATCACAACCCAACTCATTGCTCATAACCTTGGGGTGATGCTGGTGTTAACACACCCAATGGGCTGCAAGTCATTTAAAATGACAGGGGGAATTCTATGACACATTTAGTGCTTCATACTGATGGTAAGGGACTGTGTTACCAGTTTGTGTACTGTGGTGGTTTGAATGAGTGTCCCCCATAGGCTGTAAGTATTCAGACATTTGTCTCCAGTTGGTGGCACTGTTTTTGGAGGTCTTAGAAGGTGTGGCCATGCTAAAGGAAGTACGTTATTGGGGGCAGGCTTAGTGAGTTTAACAAGGCTCGTGGTCTCCAGTCTCTCTCTCTGCTTCCTGTGCTCTTTGTGAGATGTGACCCTTGGCTTCCTGCTCCAGATCCAGCCGCCATGCCTCCCACCACAATGGACTCTAATTCCCTGGAACCGTCAATAGTAAGCTCAAATAAACTCTTCCTTTTATACGTTCCTTTGGTCATGGTGTTTTATCACAGCAACAGAAAAGTGATTAATACATGTACGTACTTTTTGAGTGTTTTGTTGCACTACACAGCAGTGTGCCCCGCTGCACCAGCAGTGACCTCGTGTGTCCTCTGGTGCTCTCGTGATTGTGTCACTGTCTCCTCTGCTTGATTTACTCTTGTGTTGTTTTGTTCACTGTGGCCCCAGGAGCAATAGACTGTGGTATATTTATATGCCATGGAGTCTATGTACAACAGACAGCACCATCTAGGTATTAAATGTATTTCATGATAGATACTTTACTAATGGTGAAATCTCCCGACAACACATCTCTCAGACCTTCACCTCTCACCCCATTAAGTCTGTGCAACTGTGTGTGAATCTGGGGACAACACAATTTGAGATGCACCAAACTAGACTTAAAGAAAAATCTTCAAATGTATGAGAATTTTCCAATAAAAATGAGGCATAAGCTGAGTGATAGCTAAAGGTGAGTATAGGTAAATGGTAAAGACAATTTAGGAGCTGTGGAGAAAGATAGATAGAGACTGAAGAATGGTCTCATACCTTGAGAACAGAAGTTTGGTGTTTATTGTGCAAACAGTGAGTAGCTTTTTGAGAGATTCTAGAGGAACACTGGCAGGATGAGATAGCATTTCAATGAGCCAAACATATGTATAAAGGGTTGGAATCTGAAATGAGGTTTAGGTGAGGGATGAGGGACTGAGGTTGGTGTCTGCAAGCAGGTGTAGATTTGACCTGAAAATTGCAGAAAAAAGAATGCATTTGTCACATATTTAGGAGATAAGTAAAATAAAGATTTGATTGTTTAACATATATAGGGCTGAAGACGGAAATATTACAAATGATACAGGTGTAAGTTGGATATCTGGGCAATGGGAATTTTTGAATCACAAGGCAAACCTTTAACCCAAAAAGTATATATACATTTTTAATACAAAAACAAAACTTCTAGAACTATAAGGCTATTGTTCTTGAAGTCCTGGTAGTTGAACCCAGGACCCCAAGCATATTAGGCAGAAGTTCTAGCACTGAGCAACATTCCAAGCCCATAAAGTTACATTTGCTTTGTACAGTTAGTATGTACTTATTTGGAATTTTAGAGTTTTAGATGAGCATATATGTCTCAGAAATGGCAGAATTATGCTTCTGTTTGGAATAGGAACATAGAATAAAGCAGCAATAAAATTAGTGAAAGTTCAGCTCTTAAGTTTTAAGATTTCTTTTTAATGATTTAAGAAATTGGTCAATTTATTGGTTATCTATAGTATAGAATGATTTCCTTGAGCATGTGAAAAAGTAAGAAACTTGCTCTATGATATTATTTTTCCACCAGATGATGTCACATGCCTGGTCATTTTCCCACATCTTTCATGTAGAATTATTTCTTTTAATGCATTTCTTGCTTAACTGGATTTCACTGTCAAGTAATTTTCAGAAAATACCATGAATCTCTTACATTCTCTGAGATATTTTAAGTTTCTTTATATTATCAGAGATTTTTCATATTTCCAAGTCAGACCAACTTACCAATAAAGTAATGGGATCACATCATTCCTCAGAAATTTGTAGAAATTTAGTGGTGATATAATCTTTTGGCTATATTTTCTATGTTAATGGCTCATTTGATTGGCTGTTTATTATTAAGTAGTTTGTTTATGAAGGTATGCTAGATACTCATTCCCTGATTTCTGAAAGTGTAAATGTCTGTTTATTTGCTTATTCAGAAGATATTTTTCCTTGTTTTAAGATTCTAAGTTTCCACTTGGACATCTCAAGCCCTTGCTTCTTTGTCTTAGGGCACTGACAGCACCTAACAGTGGGTGAGTCCATTTCCATTCTGCTCCAGGGAACTGCTCTTCTTTCTGAACACCTGGGGAAAGTTTTTCTTTGCCTTGAAATTAAGTGAATTGAGGATATAACGCTTTTTTTAATCACTCCTCAATAGCTTTTTATGGAAGGCTGTCTGTTATTTTAATCTTTTCTGCATGTTATAGAAAGTTCATATTATTCACATTGAAATATTTTTCTATCCAGTTTTTTGGTTTCTTTTTTTCCTTCAGGATCAGAAAATTTTTGCCTTTATTTATATTTCTTAACTTTGTCCATTAAAAATATATTTGTCTCTCTCTTGTATTATTGAATTAAGTTAAGCTTTTATTCTACCTTAACAATTCGGTTTTGAGTTGCACTCTGCTTTCTTCCTTTTCTTTTTTTAAATTTTATTTATTTATTTTTTTTATGTGTATGAATGTACTGTCTGCATGTAGGTTTGTGCACTCATGTCATGCAGTGCCGCGGAGGCCAGAAGAGGGTGTCGGATTCCCCTGGAGTTAAAGATGGTTCTCAGCCGCCATGTGAGTACTGGGGATCGAACCCAGGTCCTCTGCAAGAGCAGTCGGCGCTCTTAACTGATGAGCCATCTCTCCAGCCCCAGCTTCCTTCCTTTTCTTCTTCCCTCTAGCACTCTACTTCCTCTCCCTTCCTCCTCCTGTTCCTCTTCCTTCTCCTCTTCCTTCTCCCCCCTTTTCTCTGTCCCCTTCTCATTTTCTTACTGTCTTAATTTTATAAATAAGAGGTATGAGGCCAAGATAAAGGCCAAATAAGTCTGAATTAAAAAGCAAACAAAGGCAAGCATTTATTCCAGGAAATATTCTCTTTCTAGGATGAATCCATGTCCCTTGGGGTGAAGGACCAGGAGAAAGTGCTCGTCTGAGAGGCAGGGAGGGCCTTTTATAGGTCAGGGGAGGGGACATGGTGACATGTTGGAATTGGCCAATAGGGTCAGGTCAGGGGCCTGAAGACGGGTCTCAGATCTGGTGGTCTCCTAGGAGTTTGGAATTCTATCTGGTGATTTTCAAGGGCAAACGCAAAGTCTGGACTGGAAAAGAAGGAAGGGTCCTTCTGGTCTATGCCATCTTGGCATTGCGCCCTGGCCCAACCTAACACTAAAGTTTACAGATGTTTTATGTTTTTGTTAATATGTTTTGTTGCCTTTACAAAATCTTTTTTTAATTATTTTTGTGTCTTTGAGCACATCTTCACTAATTATCTCCTTTTTAATTTTAAAATTTTCCTTTTTTATTTTTGTTTTTTTTAGACAGGGTCTCCCTCTAGCCCCAGCTGGCCTGGAACTCACTCTGTAGATCAGGCTGGCCTTGAACTTACTGAGATCCACCTGCCTCTGCCTCATGAGTGCTGGAATTAAAGATGTGTGCCACCACACCCGGCTCCATTTTATTTCTTATCAGTAGTCATGCTTGTTGCTCATACGTGTGCATGTGGAAGTCAGTTGAAAAGCTACTTGGTAGTCAGTTCTCTGCTTCCTTCTGAGGATTGAAGTCAGGTGGTCAGGCTTGCGGAACACAGGCTTTCACCAGCTGAGCCATCTCTCTGCTCCATAATTGTATTTCTTTTTTAAGCTTCTATAAAATGAAGCATTCTGCTTCTACATTGTATAAAAGTAGATGTTCTTTTTTCTCCTCATGTGTGTGTGTGTCCTTTCTTCCACTTTGCTCCACCATTCTGCTTCATTTTCTTAGAGCGGATAGTTACTCTGTTGGTTTGCCACAATGTTGGTTAAGACATTTGTTTCCTTTTTTGGTGTTGTAGCTGAGACCTGTTTTCCCTTCAGGTCTGCAATCTGCAGGTTGGTTATTGTCGCTTTTCTTTTGCAATTCAAGATGAGGATATCACAGAACTGGAGGTTCTGGGAAGGTACTAGGCTGGATCCTCTGCAAGGCAGGCCTGCATTCCTTTCTCCTTCCCTGTTTTGACCACTCATGGCTCATGGAGAGGAACTCTTAAGCATAAGTGTAACTTCCTAAGGCAAGAGACCAGCTCTGTGGCCGTCAGCTGCGTGGCGCTGCCCTTTGTCGTTTGATCCTACTTTGTTTTTATCCTGTGGCTTTTCTCTTTATCAGTAAGCCTTGTTAGGCTTAGATTTTTATCTGAACTGAAATTTTCCTCAAAGAGGAATAAAGTATTTTAAATTACCTTCAGGCCAGGTTCAGATCATCCCTAAGGAGTGGGTAGAAAGATTGAGAACCAGGAGTAGTGGACATTTGCAGCAAAGTAGCAAGGACTGGACAGGACAGGGCCATTGCAACCATAACTCACAGTGGTTGTGATTCCACACACAAATCCTGCACAAGGTCAGATCTGCCGAAATCCCAGCATGGATAGTGCTGGTGCGCTGGAAGCCTCAGCCTTGGCCTGCGAGCTATCAGCAATTGATGGCTGCTGTTTCCTTCAGAGATGTGATCCCAAAGAAGGCTCACCATGCTCCAGGAGGTAGTTCTAGACCCATAAGAGTAAGGCAGGAATGAGCAGACTCAGTGGGTTTTAAAAGAATGCACATGAGTTTAGGAGGGAAAATTGATGGGGTAACAGGGGAGGAAATTTAGGGAAGGGATTTGGAGGTGGATATGATTCTAAGATGTATATATGCATGCATGAAACGCTTAAACAGTAAAAAGTAATTGACCAAATACACACATAAAAAAATAAAATAAAATTACCTTGTGGCCAGTAGAAGCACCTTCAGTGTTAAATTAGCAAAGTCATTTGACACATATCCTAGGGTAAAATCATTCAGAAAAGCCCCCCTATGGGGCTTTCTACGCCCCTTGTTCTGTTTGGTACTGAACTGTTTCTTTTTGTCAACCTACACACACATAATTTTAAAGGGCCTCTGGTTTAAATCATTCCCTATTAAGGCCTTCTGACTTTCTGTCAGCTCAATATGATGAGATATTTATATCTAACATTCCTAGCTGGAGGAAGCCACCGTGCCCAGTGGCTTGTAGAGCCACCGGCCTCTTCCTGTCTCACACAAGGAGGATGCTCCTTCTTTGGTATTGATATAAATCTCATTCTCACTTGGACAAACATATAGGTCTTTACTGGGCTCTTGGTGATTCATTAAGTCTTTAGAGTGTGGAAGGGCAGTGCTGGGTCACGCTAGGGCAGGATTTCAGCCGGGAGTGTGTCACCTCCTATCGATCTGCCAGTTATTTGTTTCATTTATGTTTGAAGTTGATCCTCTGCAGCTGTGATTACTGCGAAGTCCATCTGAGACAGACCAGATGGGAAAAATAAGGGGAAATTTATAAATTTACAAGAAACTAGAGATCGGCCTTGGTGTCCAGCTTATAATGTTTATTGCTTCCTGCAGTTGGTGTAATCCTTAACACGTTGGAGAGGACTCAGGAAGAATAATACTCTTGGAGGATTCAGATTGACTAAGTGTGACTGAGATTTTGCTGTCTTATTCAACTGTGTTGCTCATTGCATTGACTGCATTAATTACTGCAAGTTAACCTTTAAAGGCCATTTTAGAGACCTCACGGGGTTCTTCAGTGGGACATTTAAGTGGGAGGAACATTTACAAAAGGAGGGAGCTTTGTGCCTTGTTAGTTTCTTTAGGTGATGAACTGAGGCTTATAATGGTAGAGCTGCCTTAAGATTCTTCTAGAGTAATTACCTTTAGCAGGCTGCTGTGAGTTTATGTTCATTCATAGTAACTTTAGTTTTTTTCTCAAAACATATCAGGGTTTTATGGTTTTCTTTGCCTTTTATTACAACCAGTGTCATTTTAATAATCTTTGGTTTGGTTTTTTAACTTGATTTAATAAATATTTATGATTGAATTATAGTCCCATAAAAATCTTTGATTAGAAAACAAGACAAAATATGTTTTAAAAAAATTGTGTATTCTCCTGTTTGAGTCATTTTGTAAATTCAGCTAAAAATTCTATTAGCTCTATTTATTCACAGTTCATATTACCCCTGTGAATATACTATGTATTTTTATTGCTACATAGTTATACATAAACTGCATTGGTAGCGCTGAAACTGCCCACTGTTGTGATAGACTTTCCTTGTTGGAGGCTCAGGAGAAATATTCACCAGGCATTTCTTAACCAAGAGCCTCCAAGGAATTAGCCTTATGGTTTACAAATGAATAACTTCTCCTGTCTTGGAAAATAGTGTCCTGGATAGGCTCTAAACTAGGAAGCCTGTGAAGGAATCAGTAGATTTCCTAGTCTCTTATGGAACATTATGCACCCACCCTAGGGGCTGGCACTGAATCAGATTCTCTGTCTAGGGTATAGCTATAGAGTTTATTTTGATAAGGAAGTTCATGTATTTATTTGTATAGCATTATGACTTCCCTCAAATTACTAGCTTCTGTATAAAAACTGTTAAATGTGTTTGTGATTGATGGCTGACAACTAAAGGGTTTAATTTATAATCTCTGAGTTCTTTACTCCCTGTTTAACTACATTTGGGGGGGGGATCTGCCTTTGATATTAGTATACATACTTCAGAACTAGCCAAGGTAAGTTCTGGCAAGTTTCTCATCTTCTGGAATTTATGTTTAAAGTTTGTTTCCCATTTGCAGCTTGTGAAAGTTTAACTTTGGAAGCCACCAACAGCTTTTCTATTTTTTAAGGACACTCCTTGAGTCAATATTGACATGTGTGTGCATGTGTGTGTGTGTGTGTGTGTGTGTGTGTGCTTATACAATTTTGTTTAAGACACATCCCTCACCTTCCTGCTATTTTCAATTCTTGGTTTAACTCATGAAAATTGGGAACTTTTGACAGCATCTGCACTGAAATACTTTCCAAAGAAAACATTTGCTAGAACACACAAACGGTTTATTTGGGTACATCTTAGAGCCTAAACATTTGATTCAGCTGCCAGTATGCACTCTGTTGGCTAATGTTTCCCCAGTGTTTCCACATTTTCACAGGCCAGCTGCCAAGCTGTCCAACAGTCTGGTACCTCATGGGGGTGGAAGTGGATATGTGTACCAGGATATGGAAGCACTAAAATGCTCCTGCGTGCAGCCAGTTGTCTATGGGAGGACTGGCAGAAATTGACCCCACCCACCTGGAAGCATATAGTAGCATCTTGCCTGTCATAGCCAGAAGAAATCCCTTTCAACAATGATTGGAGGAAATCAAAACATAGGCTGATTATGAGGGAACCAAGAGCTCTACTTCATTGTTTTTCAAAAATATATGACAGCTGGGACTGATGAAATGGTTCCATTGTTGAGTGTCTGCTGCTCTTCCAGAGGACTTGAATTTGAGTCCCAGCACCCACATCCAGAGGTTCAAAACTGCCTGTAACTATAACTCCAAGGACTTTGATGTTCTCTTCTGACCTGAAGAGATACCCGCTCGCGCACATGTGCGCACAGACACATGTAAATAAGGAATAATGAAAATAAACATAAAAAAGTTATTAAGGCAAAGGCATACTTTGGGAGAGTTTATGTTTCTCTCTGGGTTAATCTAAGAGTGGTTGTGCAGCAGGTGTCATCTCTATCTTACAGAGAGGAAATCGGTCACACTAGTTGGAAGTGTTCCTCCTTGCATTTAATTCCTCCTCCCTCCTGACCCCGAGATTCCATCTTCTTTGTTTTCTTTGTACAGAACTAGAAATAAGCATGGTCTATGGAAAATAGACTAGCCCAGTGTCATAAAACTACATCAAATATGTAACAAGTTAAAGACTCAGGAGCTCTGGTTCTACCACCAGCATTAGATCAACACACATTCGTGACTGTAATTACTGTAACATTTATAAAGCTTTAATTAATTTAACATTTATAAAGCTTTAATTTAATTCTCTAAATGTTAGGAATAAAAGATGGAAAAGTCCGGATCCATGTTTGCATATATCTAATACAAAGACTTTAATTATACATTTTCTCTGCTTTTACTTATAGTACTTTCAGATGAGCCCTATGAGGAAGATACAGAGGATGGCATAGTTAACTGCAGTCATGAAGGGGTCAATCATTATGCTGGAGATAGAGGAGAGAAATATAAATAATACACACCTTTTTACCTTGAGGAGTGAAGAACCCGAGCGCAGAAAAAACACATTATGTATCATTAAAGGGATAATCATATTTCCCCTACTTTGTTAACATGGATTAAAGTGAACTATTTTCCTGTGGGATGGTCCCCTGGCCAGATGATTGGCCAGTCCAAATGGGTGAACTCTTTAAGGGGGAACTCAATAGCCTGTCCTCCCCAGAGGTAGATTCTTTTGGCTAGGAGGCAAGAGTTTTCTTTTAATGAGCCTTGAATACTGCTGTTACATTCCCCGTCTGAAGAGTTAACCTTAAAATTATTTAGGAATCAAGCCAGGGTCAAGAGTCCCCAAACACATCTGGCATTTCTAGCTTCCAGCCACAACAGGACCAAGGACATTTTCGGCTTATGGCCCACGACATGAATTAAGGCTCTTATCACTAAACTGCCTGTCTCATTTCTATCTCCCATCCTCAGGTAATGACCTCCTCAGAGCTGTGAACGGAGGGAAATCTTTTCAAATCCATGCTTGAATGATTGCTTAAAGGACGAACAGGAGTTCTCCCATGGAAGGGAGGGAGGGAGGGAGGAGGGAGGAGGGAGGGAAGGAGGAGAAGAAGAAAGAAAGGAAGGAAGGAAGGAAGGAAGGAAGGAAGGAAGGAAGGGGTTTTTCTCTCGAGATAAAATAAGCATAAATAATGCCCTAAAGTTTATAAGGACTGTAAATATTAGTGCCTGCACATCATTGGAGACCAGGGAGGAGAAACTAGAAGGTGTTCTGTGGCAAGTTCACCACCGATTCTTTTGGATATAGGATACATAGAAGACATTATATACAATAGCCAAGACAATTGCTTATAGTGTTTTTTCTACTATGTCTTCACATACCCAAACAATCCCAGGCAGTCTACTTCTCTGTTATTCTTGGTAGCTGTTTAGGACATGTTATAGAGTCTAGAAGGTGGCTTTGTCCTCTGGCCTGATACCAATGTGGATCCATACTTCCTGGACACCCTTCTTCTGTTCACATTAGGAGTCCTGTTTCTGCAATAGCCCCATGTCTTCTATATGCCTAACTGTCCTGGCTCAGCAGCAGCCCCTGTGGGCCCTTTGTCTTAGCAACCTTTCACTCACATAGCAGAAAACACCGAGAAGTAGTGCCATGAATTTTGAAGACTATGGCATATGGAGAAAAAGATGTGACATGAGGAAGGTAAATGAATGCTTGGAGACACTTCTTAAATTTAACTTTTATTGGTTTTGCTTTTTGTGCTTAGTTTTAGATTTTGTTTGAAGGGTGGGTGCTAGAGAGATGGCTCAGTGGCTAATTAAGAGCAGGTAGTGCTCTTTCAGAGGACCCAAGTTTGATTCCCAACACCCACATCAGGCAGCTTACAACTGCCTATAACTCCAGCTCTGGGGATCCAACACCTCTGACTGCTGCCAGCACCCACACCTACTGACACACACAGACACACACACAGACATACACACACATACACACATACACACACACCCCTAATTAAAAATAATTAAATCTTTAAAATGCTTCCATCTTTGCTTTTCCATTACTGCACACCTTTTAATTTTTGAAAAGGCTGAGTAGGAATGGTGATAGGAAATAGGTCTCCAAAATTCAGGTCATAGGTTGTCTGGAGATGGAGTATGGAGGCGAAGGCAGAGCCATTGAAGTGAGCAGGAGTTGGGTTCCTCTAGTGTGAGTGTGTAGAAGGAAGCGTTGCAGCCTCTTGAGAAGCTGCAGATTCTTAGAGATGTATGTGTGTGCATGCACATATATGCTTGTGTTCCTGCTGTGCACAGGTGTGATCAGCAGGCATGTGGAGGCCAGAGGCCAACCCCCGGCATTGCTCCTCAAATGCTGTCCACATTGTTTTTGAGACCAAGTTTTTCCCTGTTGCTTAGCACCTCCTATGGAGCCTCTCCAGAACTGGGATTACAAGTGCAGCATCCCACACCCAGCTGTTATGCTGGATTCATGTCCATCTCTTCACAGCCGTTGGCAAGCATTTTATCAGCTGAGCTATCAGCCTCGCCTGGATTTCAGGTTCTTGACAATACTGAGGGACCAACAGAGGAAAATCATGAGATAAATTGCTGGGAAGTAAAAGATGAATACATGGCCTTTTCTTCCAGAGTTGCAGAAATAATTCTGTTTATTTGTGCCGTGTTTTGTGTTTCCCAAATGTTTAGGATAGTCTAGAGAACATTTCTAGGGCATGCTATCTAAACATACACTTAATAAAGAAGGGTTTCTCAATATACTGTTCATTTCAGAGTCCATTTTGAACAATTTGTAGATATTCTTTGGGGACCTAAACAGAACAATGTCAAATATCAGTATTATGTAGGGCAAGGAGTGTGGAAATGGAGCCATATGTCAGTATTAGTTTCTTCATTGCCCAGAAACCATTTCTGTCTGGGACCTACAAACACAAGTAAGGCCTCTGGAAAAGACAAAAAGAGGTCCCAAGTGGCAGCTGTGCCCCTTAGAAGGGAGCAGTCTGCATACTTATCTTCCTGTTTAACGGTGGCTATCTAAATCTAGCCAGCTTTTGTGTTTTCAAAGTACACAAGAGATGTGAGGTTATAAAACATGAAAAGATGAGTAAAGCCCCCCGAGAGTCTGCGACTTGAAGTCAAAGATGCTAAATGCCTTCCCCAAGCTCAGTCAGCTAGGACTGATTGGCTAAACCCACAGGAACTGTACTCCACTGTCTTTCCCACCTTAGGTGTATTGGCTACTCTTCTGCTACTGTAATGAAACACCACGACCAAGGCAAATTCTAGAAGGAAGAGTTTATTTGCCTTATGGTTCCAGACTGAAGAGTCCATAATGATGGGGGAGGCAAGGCAAGAGGCAGTGGGTACAGAAAGGTGATCACTCACGTCTTCAAGCTGGCACAGAAAGCAGAATGAGCCAGGCTAGAAGTGGGCAAGCTATATATTCTCAAGGCCCACCTTCATGACAGGTTTACTCCAATTTGACCAGGCCACACCTTCTAAAGTTTCCAGAACCCTCCCCAAACAGCTCCTCAAATTGGGGACCAAATGTCCAAATACTTGGAGCTTATGGGGTGCACTTAAACTACAACTTTAGGCAGAGCAGCATCTCTAAAAAGAACATGACCAGACTGAGAAGTCACAGCCTAATACATTCTAATATGCAGCTACCAGAAGCCCGGCAGTTTGAGGTCATTTAGCGTGGACACACTTCAGTGGGTCCTGAACTTATCTCTGTATGCAGCATTGCCTGGCCAACCATGTTCCTAATTATTAGTCTGAGTCATCAAGAAAAAGTTAGCTTATGTCCTTCACCTCTTAGAGTAGGAATATTTCCATCTATGTTATTCATATCCTGTTTTAAATTGGCAATGAAAAGAACATACTTTTCATCCACTCAGAAAACCACACTTTAAAATATTCAAGGAATACTACTTAAGTGTGACTTCCTGATGAAGGGACAGATGTCTTCTGTGGCCAGATTACTGTTTCATTAAAATGACAAGACTTAGCTCTTTGGTGCAGAGAATAAAATACCCTAAAGGTTCTATAACATTTTCTGAGTCCCTGTGCTTTGTTTATGAAGGTACTGGCCAAGGTTTATCCTTGGCAGAAGCTGAGTCACTGCAGGAGTGGTTTTTATTGTTTTACAACTCTGTCTTGGTAGTGTTGGGGAGATGGCTCAGTCAGTAAAATGTGTGCTGTGTGTACATGAGGACCTGGGTTCAGGTCCGTAGCACCTAAGTAAAATACCTGTCACAACTAGGTACAATTATGCTGGGGAGGAGAAGGAGGAGCCTCTGGGGTTTGTTGATCAGCCAGTTTAGGTGAATCAGTGAGCTCCCACTTCAGGGAGAGACCTTGTCTTAAAAGATAAGATGAAGGGCAGTTGAGGAAGACTTCTGATTTTGATCTGGCCTTCAGGCATGCCTGCATGAGCACACACACACACACACACACATACACACACACACACACACACACACACACACACGCACGCACACACACATGCTCCACACTGCCCGTTCACATCATCCACTCTGTGCCTCTGCTTTTGTGCACCACCATTCGGTATTTCTCTTTTGTGACCGCATTTCCCAGCTTTGGCTGAACCCTTCCCCGTGACGTTCCTGTGGGTCTCTTCACTGTTTCTGGCTCATTTCCCCAGTTCACTAGGGAAGCATCCTGTAGCTTCTCATTCTTGGTTCACCACTCTGACTCTGTCTTGGGCCCTCCATCGCTGTTCTCTTTGGCCAAGGCTATGAAAATCATTCCCCATCAAAAGTGTGTTTAATTGTGTTGTCGAAAGATAGTACATTTTTCTTCATAGGAAAGATCAGAATACAAGTTTTAGAAAACTTTTTATAGTAAAGGAACTTGTCAGAACTTACTGAACATTTGCCTTTAATCGTGTTGGAGCAATAATTTTGGTCAGTATATCAAACTTACAGAAAAGCATTCATAAGAGTTTAAATAGGTGCCATCATTTTCTTAGTCTCATTATGGGACATTTTTCCCTCATATGTATGTGTATGTGTCATGTGTGTATGTGTGGGTGACATGTGAGTGTGTGTACTCATGTATGTATGTATGTGTGTGTGCCTCTGTGTGTGTGCGCCTGTGTGTTTATATAAGCCAGAGCTTGTTTATATTTTCCTCAAGTGGTTTCCCTTTTATCTATGGTGGAAAGGTCTCTTGTTGAACCCAGGGCTTATGGTTCAGCTAGCCTACTAAGCTCGCCTCCTGTGGTGATCCCCCATTTTTATTTCCCAAGTGCTGGGATTTCAGGGGAGGGGGCATCATGGCCATCTGGATTTTATATGTATTCCAGAGATATGAAATGTTCTCACATATATGCATGGCAAGCATTTTATCCACAGAGCCATCTCTCCAGCCCCTGCAATTTTACATAGAAAAAGCAGTTAGATAAAATTGTAATCTGTGCAACACAGAATATTAACAAATATCCACCAGTTTATCTGGCAATTGCCTGCAAGTTGCTGGGCACATGTCTTCAACGTTACCGGCTTTCAGTGCTAGATGTTTGGGATACTTTCTCCTGAATGGAGTAAAAGGATTGTAGAGGCTCAGGGCAGCCTGAGGAATTGACTACTTTCTGTGTCAGTGAGTGAAAATTGTATTTTCACTCAGTCTTTTTACACATGAGATACAGGAGGCCAGGGAGGTCAAGAACTGCTTTCAAGCTGTCCTCAAAGGGACATTGGCTACTCTTTTCTTACAAATCCCCCAGGCAAACAGACTGTGACCTGTGTGGACTGCACATTTCATAGTCTGACAATCACACTTGGAAGGAGGGTCTCCTCAATCCCATTTCCAATATCCTTCTCCTTTCAAATAGTTCCTTTGGTGTCTGTGAAAAAAATTACTTTTTGTTCACTTTCAGGTTCTTTTTGTGGAAATAATACACACTCATTATATACTCATTAGAGACTTGAGAGACCAGCAGGACAAGGAGCTGTCAGCTTAGATACATGCAGGATAGTGAAATAGCTTCTTATGTTCTGTCTTAATTTTCATTTTTATATTTAAGAATATATGGTGTATAAAGGAGATTTATACATTTAACAACATATAATATCTTGGAAATTGGTGTAAGCCTATTTAAATTAGGTGTTGTTGGTCCACTATGTGTCAGTGGCACATATCTAAATCATTTGACATGAGCATTTGTGATATTTTACTTTATAGGCCCATGATAATCTATTGAACCATTGTCATGTAAGGGGACATTTAGGTTGTTTCCAATATTTAGTAATTATGGACATCAGGAAAACAAATATGATTCTGCACATCCTTACTTATTATCTTAGGATCCATTCCAAGCACTGGAATCTCTAGAACAAAAGGCATGTGCATTTTCATGGCTTTGGGAATATGCTGCCAAATTGTCTGCGGTTGACAACTCCACTCAGCAGAACAGGAGAGGGACATGCACTTAATTACATTGCAGCTACAGCACAACTTGGAAAAGATAGCTTACTAGCATGAGATAATCATTTTCTAGCTTAAAAACCTTACTGAAAAACCTTGCTGATGACATTCCATTTGCCTCATGTCTTTTATGAGAGTTGAAAATGTAAATATATATACACATTATGTATATATAATATATATATATGTGTATGTGTGTGTGTGTGTGTGTGTGTCTCCCACACTGCCCCTTCATGGATTGTACTAGTTACTTTTCTGTTGCTCTGATAAAATACATTGACCAAGGAAACTTATAGAAGAAAAAGTTTATTGTGCTCATTGTTTCGGAGGGCTAAGGGTTCATCATGGCTGGGGAGGTGTGGAAGGAGCTGCCAGAGCAGAAAGCTGAGCACGCACATCTTCAAGGAGAGATGAACACTGGAATGGGACTTGGCTATGGACTCTGGAAGTCCACCCCTACTGATATTCTTCCTCCAGCAGGGCCACACCTCCTGAGCCTCTGCAAACAGCAGCACCAACTGACCAAGTGTTTAAGTATTTGGAGCCTGTGAGAGACATGCACATTCAAACTGCCACATGGATGGTGCGCAGGATCAACAGCAGTCAAGATGAATCGCCAGGTCTCTCCCGTCAATCAGACCCACTGTTCTGTGGTTCCCATCATGTTTTCTACCTAGTATTGTAGTTAAATAATTAGAGGTTAGAATGCCTATGCAGTTTCTATGGAAGGGGAAAGAAAATACAATAAAAAATAAAATAGACTTTATAGTCAAATATATAGTATTGAAACTTAATTAAAATATTTCCCACTTATTGTTTTTTAAATAAGTATTTTGAAAACTTAGGAAAATAATACTTATACTGGTAGCAGTATTCATTTCTAAAAAAACTAATATTTAAAATATAGTATCTTGTTTTTTAAAAATTATTTTCAATATGTTAATTGATTTGAGCATTTCCTACAATGTATTTTTATCACTTTCAGGCCCCCAATCCTACCATCCGCCCTATTCCCTGTTAAGTTTTTTTTTTTTTTTTGAGGGGGCTCTGAAGTATGGGTCCATCCCTTTGAGACTGGTCAACCAACCATGTATCACACCTTTAAAGAATACTGGTCCTCTTTTTCCCAGTGGCTGTCAGTTTCCAATAGATCCTCTGCTACTGCTGGGGTGTGTTGGTCACTTCCCCTGTCCATACTGGGGGTATGGTATCTTTTTTTACCACATTGTGTGCGTGTGTGTGTGTGTGTGTGTGTGTGTGTGTGTGTGTGTGTCATAGCTACTTTTAATATGTTGGGCCCTAAAGTAAAACTTTTTTAATGCTATAGCATATCAAGTCTCACCGATGACCCCAAATGATTACAGATATACCTGAGATATGGACCCTTTGAGTTCTTGGGTCTGCCTTCCACAGACAGGTTTAGCTTTTCCTCATTATATTCAAAAGCTACTCCTTTTCTATAAGAGCTACAGGGTGAAAATGGTTGGTGTGTTAGTTCCTTTTTCTGTTGCTAAAATAAAATACCCTCCCAAAAGCAACTTAAGGAAGAAAACGGCCATTTGTGCTTGCAGTTTGAAGGTACAGTTCATCATGGTGGGATGCCCTGGTGGCAGAAGGTTGAGGCAGCTGTTCACTTTGCATCCATATTCAGGAGGCTGCGAGGTGTGAATGCTGTGCTCTGCTCCCTGTCTCATTGTGCTGCCATTCAGCACCCCATCCAGTGAAGTGATGTTGCCCGCAGTCACAATGGATCTTCACACTTCTATTAATCTAACCAAGACAACCCCCAACAGACCTGGACAGCACCTTCCCTAATCCAGATCGTCCCTCATGGATGCTCAGACATTTGTTTCCACAAGAGTCTCGATCCTGTCAAGTCCCCATTCAATATTAACATCACAGTTAGGAAGCACCCATGGCCCTGTTGTCATCTTTGGCTTCTGCAGATACTATTTGTCGGATTTGAAGCAACACTGCTGCTAGCGCATCCTTAGTTTGTCTCTTAAAGTTAAGTCTGATACCATGTGGGGAGATCTAAAATGGTTTGGGGTACACATCAGTAATAGGTTGATGGAAGTTTTTCAGAGTGTTTCTGAAATGATATGGTACCTCTTGTATCTCCATTGCTCTATGCCCTGCCTGGACATCCTTAAGAAGTTCCCTTATTGTTTATGTTCTGAGCAGTCTTTTCTTTTTTTCTTTTTTTCAATTTTTTTTTATTATTTATTTTTTATTATTATTATTTTTATATTTATTTATTTTTTATTGATGCTTTGTGTATTTCATACATCATTTTCCAATTCAGTTCAGGCATATATCCCCTTCCCTTCCCCCCACCTCACCCCTACCCATCCCAGATCATGCATTCAGTAAGTTTTCTGCATCTTTCTCTGCTTTTTTGTTTTGTTTTGTTTTCATTTTTTTTAACAATAAGTGATAATTTGTGAGTACAAGCATCCTTCATGTAAAACCAATTTGCAAGCAGTTGTGCCCAAACTGAGCAGTCTTTTCTAAAACAGAAATATCACATTTATTTATTGTGTGTGGAGGGGGGTGCACACGCCATGATGCATGTGTGGAAGTCAGAGGACAATTTGTAGGAGTTGGATCTCTCTTCCATTCCACCATGCTTGCCCGTGGGATCCAACCCAGGTTTTCAAGCTTGATGTCAATCACCTTTACCAGCTGAACCAGCTTACCAGCTGTGGGGCAGACTCTTTACATCACTGTGTCCTTGGGTGGCATTTGTGGAGATGTGAAAAAGAACTAGGTACCCAAGGTTCCCTTTAGACTTCTAACAGTGCACACTGTCACTTTATCATTGTCTAATACTTCACTGGAAGATTCTGAATGGTATAAAATTAAACATTAGACATTCATCACAGTATCTTTCAAAGGACCTATCACAGCTTTTAGGCTAGTTTCACTGTTGGCTGATTTCACTGCTAATACATCGACAAAATAGGCTCTTCGGGTGACCTTCAGGTGACCTTCAGGCCCTGGCCCTGTCATGTTCTTCATAATCTCAAGGCGGTGGGCTTGTTCTTATTTGTCATTGAGGAGTGGTATCTCTTCCCTAGTCTCTTAAATACTTGTTCACATTCTGAGCTTGAGACTAGACCTGAGCATCTGAATTATCCACTGTTACTTATTTTAGAATAAATTCTTTGTGGTAATATATATATATATATTTGTGTATATAAACTATTTTGTCAAGTGACTATGGGTAGACACTAACACTTCTGCTCCTGGGAAGCTTGTTTTCTCTTTATTAAGGTCAGCACAACTGAGTTTTTAAAATTAAAAATGCATTGATTGGCATTCTTAGTGTCATATAGTATGAATTTACCAGAAGCCTTTTCTCCATATAGAAAGTGGAGCCAAGCATGGTGATGCACCTGCACTCCTATAATCCCAGCACTGGTTTGATTGAGGCAGACCAAACATAATTTGAAGCTTGTTTTGGCCACCTGTCATCATCAGACAAGGAATTAATTTGCTTACCACTCTTTAACATGAAAGACAAGTTATAAACAGGGCTAGGGAGGTGGCTCAGGGGGTAAAGCCCTTGCTGTGGAAGCACGAGGACCTGAGTTTGGATCTCCAGAACCCACATACAGCTAGGCACTGTAGTGTGCACCTGTTATTCCAGTGCTTCTATGCTGAGACAGGAGGATGGAGGAGCAGGGAGAAACAGCAGGAAACAGAATATCCTCCCTTGAACAAGGTGGGAGCCAGGAACCTGAGGTTCCCCTTTGATCTCTAAGTATAGTACATGCCATGTCACATACATGGACTCACACAGGAACATAGACACATTGATATACATATATATCAACACACACAGATTAAGAATTTTTAAAAAGTTGTAAATATAGCCGGGGTGTGGTGGCACACGCCTTTAATACTAGCACTCAGGAGGCAGAGGCAGGCAGATCTCTATGAGTTCCAGGCCAGCCTGGTCTACAGAGTGAGTTCCAGGACAGCTGGGGCTACAGGGAGACCCTGTCTCAAAAAGACCAAAAAAAAAAAAGTTGTAAATATAGTATTCATGTATGAAATTCTAAGGAATAAAAAAAAGAAAAAAGATTGATAAACAAATCCTTAAAAACATTGTTGTATGACTTGTTCTGTTATCTAGAAGCTGTAAAAGTTCCCACTTAAACAATTTTTTTGGTCTTTTTTGAGACAGGGTCTCCCCGTAGCCCCAGCTGTTCTGGAACTTGCTCTGTAGACCAGGCTGGCCTTGAATCCACAAAGATCTGAGTGCCTCTGCCTCCCTAGTGCTAGGATTAAAGGTGTATGCCAACACTTAAACAATTTTTTAAGATTTACACAGTCCATTCAAAAAATTAGAAATTCTGAAAATGAAGATGAGTTGAGATAGAGTTTTGGACTCAGAACCTGTAGTGATTCCTACTAGACATTTACTAGGGATATAAACTTTAAGTCATCATCTGCCCATCTATATTTTAATACAATTCTGATACCTTGTAGTGTAAAAAGGACTTCTTCGTGTTTTATTAATTTGCATTTTAGTTTTATATTTGACAACTCCTTACATTGAGAGAGTTTTTCTTTATTTTCAGGAGAAAACATTAAATACAGAATATTTGCTCATGTTCCATAACTTTCAAATTATTAACTAGTTTTCTGTATTTGACAGAATGGTTAAAAATTAAAGAAGGATGATGTGATTTTCTGTTATAGATAAATAGAGCATTTAAAATATTTAAATAATGTGAAATAGTGTGTGAGAGAGGTGTGTGCAGAACTCTGTGACAGTATGTGCTATTTTTGATGTTTTACATGTTTGGCAAGTGATTATCTCTAGGAACTAGTATTCTTTATTTTTTTTATTTGTTTATTTTTTAAAATTTATTTATTTTCGGTCTTTTTTGAGACAGGGTCTCCCTGTAGCTCTGGCTGTCCTGGAACTCACTCTGTAGACCAGGCAGGTGGGTGCTGGGGATCGAACCCAGGTCCTCTGTAAGAGCGGTCGGCACTCTTAACCACTAGGCCATCTCTCCAGCCCTATTTGTTTATTTTTTAAGGGATTCTACAATATAAGAGCACAGTTGTTTTCAGATCACATTGACATTACTCAGTTTGCCATACAATTAGGTAATTGGTGCTAGCAGCCACAGATGAGGGATACCATTCGTCATTTGTTTTTATTCTTTTAAATATTTTTTGTTTGTTTTATGATACAGAAAGAATGGTTAGTATTGAGCTTTTTTTTCCAATTTTTATTGAAGCTTTGTGCATTTCATCCAAAATTTCCAATCAAGTCTGGACCCATTCCCCATTCCTTGCCCCCCACCCCACCAGAGCTCATGCATTCTGCCAAACATGTTTCTCATCTCTTACTCAGTCTCTTTTAAAATTTTCGATGGAGAAGTTTACTGTTTCTAACAGAAGTTCGCCATTTCAGTCAGTTCTTTGACCCAGTCCTTTTTTGTTGTTGTTGTTGTTCCTTCCAATTTACACCACTCCAAAATACGCATATATGCATGCCACATATATCTTTTAGCATCTTCAGCTTATGATTTCTTTTTTTTATTATTATTATGCTTAAAAATGTTATGTTTGAAGGCTCCTCCTTGGCAAGCCCAAACAACCATCAGTTCTGCCCTTGTGCTACACACTGGGGTTTTTCCCTTCTTATGATCACCAAATGAGGTCCAGTAAGCACTGCATCCTGTCTCATCTTCCTGTCCTGGTCTCCGTGATACAGCCTGGGTAGTCCAACAATAGCAGACTATACTCTGAAGAGGCTGAAACCCCAGTAGTAGCTCAGTCCACAAGCTGAATGTCTTAGCAGTCCCCATCTGGCACTGAAAGTTTGGAGAGTATTGAGCTTTCTATCTAGTGATTTAGTCCCTCTTTGGGGACTCACTGTACAGAATAAATTATTTTTGTTTAAAAATTTACAAATGGAGTTTCAAATTAAATTTACAAGAAAGCATCTTTGTAAATTAATAAACCTCATTGTAGATGATGTAGATTCACAGCAAACTAGAGATAACAGACTGGCATTGCCATCACGCACTTCCCACCTCTCTACAATACTCCTCAATTATGACTGCTTACAGGCTGGCCTATATTTGCTAGAATGGATGAATCCATGCTAGGTATTATTCTTGGTGTATGTTTCATAGATTTTAACATGCATTAACCACTTGATAGTCATATAGTTTTTACTGCCCTAAAAATCCTCAGTGCTCTGCCTATAAACCCTTCCCTACCACTTAACCCTTGGCACCCAGTGATGGCCATACTGTACCCATAGTTCTGTGTTTTGCAACAAGTCATGTACTCAGCATCATTCAGTATGTACCAGTTCCTTCTCTCATTCTATAACATGCATAGAAGTGTGGTGTCATAGCATGCGTCACAGCCAGAGGACAACATGTGGGAATCAGATCTTCTTACCTCATGGGATCCAACTCAGGGGCAGGCTTAGTGGAAAATGCCTTTACCCACTGAGCCATCCTGCCATCCTGCTTGATAGCTTCTGAATCGTACTCTTTTGGCAGGATGTATCACAGTTTTCCCACTTGCCTGCTGAAGGATATCTTGACTGCTTTCCTGTTTTGCCATTATGGACAATGTACTGTAAATGTTATGTGGGTGTTTCCAAGAAGTGTGACAGCGGAATCCTGAGATAATAATGTGTAGTTTTTATGAAACTGCCAAGCTGTCTTCCAAAGTGGCTGCACTGTTTAGCATTCATTCCCACTAGCACAAATATGAGAATACTTTGTTCCACACATAGCTAGTGTATGCTGTTAGTCAATGTGATGGTTTTAGATTTTAGCTATTCTAATAAATGTGTACCACATTTATTTTATTTTGTATTTCCATAGCAATATAAAATGGTAAGCATTTTTTCATATTCTCACTTGCAGTCTGTGCTATCTTGGGTTAAGGTGTCTGTTTGGTTCTTTTGCCCATAAATACTCTTAACACAAATTCTTTTCATTAAACATGATATTTTGCCTTACAAAAGAATGGTTCCAGGCATAGTGGTACACAACTTTAACCCCAGCACTCAGGAGGCAGAGGCAGGCAGATCTTTGTGATTTCAAGGCCAGCTTGTTCTACATAGTGAGTTCCAGGACAGCTGGGAGACCCTGTCTCAAAAAAAACAAAAAAAAATATTGGCAATTTCACTCTACCTGTTTGGGGAATCTCCACTGCCTTGGTTTCGGTGGGTCTTTTAACTACATAATCTACAGATCGATCAGCAGCACTCAGGTTTTCCTGCCTGGGTGGAGGTGGGGAGTGGTTTCCACGGATGCCTCTGCTCTGTGTCCTCCTGTCCCTCTCATTAGGGGCCAGGCTTTTCCTTGTGACCTTACTGTTCTGATCAGTCTAAGCAGAAGGGTTGGCTTTTCAGTTATTGTTAAGACTTGTGTTGACACTGACATTGACAGGAAGCTGGCCCGGAGGAGATTTTCATTTCTTCCAAAAGTGATTATTTGCCAAGAACTCAGTTCTTTCCTCAGTAACTCTATAGAATTTTTCTCATGTAACGTTCCCAATATAGTTATATAATTGGAGAGTTTGGCTTTAATTATTGAAAGCACAGGAAAAGAAGAGATCTACACAAAAGCAAAGACTCATGGTAGTCATTATTAGAGAGTGTAGGTTTTGAATCTGACAGGTGTAAATCATTTTGCTTCTATACATTTTCAGAGATAAGAGCAACAACAACAGAAAGATTCATTGTTCATGTACTAAAATGTTTAAAAGACAGACACTGGCTATTCTGTGCAGTAAAGAAAAATATATTGGTACATGGTTTCCTTTCTATCAAGATAGTGAGTAGCACAAGATAACAGTATAATGCATCTATTTATCTACAGAATGTTCTAGAACACAGAAAGATTATGTCATGCCCAAAGTAGATAACATAACACCAATCTCTGTATATTGAAAGTATCCACTGAGTCCACTTCAAGGAGTGTAGCAGACTAAATGCATCAGTTACAAATATAACTTAGACCATAAGCTCCATCACTTCTCCCTGCAGGGTTTCTAGATTTGTGCTCCTTAAATTTTAATAATAACATGTGTATCTGCCAGAGAGTATTTATGACATTGCTCACTCTCCCAGTTAAAAGAACAGAAGTGACTCTCTCTTGTTCTTTGTGAGTGTCAAGCTGGATAGAACTTTGATTTTTCTCCTTATCATTTGCTTTTCTTTTAGCCTTCTTAACTCTTTCTGTAACTCAGATTTTAAAGTGCCACACATTTCTTTTAATTACATAGATAACATAGGAAAGTTGTCAAGACAAAAACAATAAAGTGAGAAAATATGTCAAAACAAAACCAAAAAAAAATCAATTTACATTCTGTCGGCTCCAATATTTCTGACTCCTTTTTATTAAATGTTTGCAAATTTCATATACTGTCTTTTGATTGTATTTATATCCCCTCCACTGTGTACATTCCTCTTACTGCCCCTCATCCAATTTCGTGTACTCTAATTCACACACACACATACCACACACCACACACACACATAGTGTTCCTTTCAGTGTGGGTTCATCCATTGGAGCTTGTTCAACCTACCAAGAATCTCACCCTTAAACAGACTTTACCCTTCCAGGAGCCATCACTTACCCATACTTCCTCAGACAGGGTTGGAGTTTCTATGCTTGGCTTTTGTCTGGCTTGAGCTTGGGTGGGACTTGTGCATACTGTCACCATTGCTGTGAGTTCATATGAGTAACTAAGAGTAACCAACCAATTGTCTGGAAATCTCTGTTTCCTTGTGGTCATCTACTTCCTCTGGCTCTTACAATCTTTCTGCCCACTCTTCCACAATGATCACTAAGTCTTGGGAGGCAGAAGTTTGATATGGGTGTCAGGGATAAATACTCTGCAGCCTCTTGTTCTCTGCACATTGGCTAATTGTAGTTCTCACCATCTGCTGCATAGGAAGCATCTCTGCTGAGAGTTAAGAGCTGCATTAATGTATAAGTATAATGGTAAGTCATTAGGAGGCAGTTTAATGCCATTCCTGTTTATGTCTGCTCAGATTTTGAGTGCATATGATTTAGAGTACAATTGCTTTTTTCTCCTTTCTCATAGAACCATTGTTTTAAAAATTATGGGGGGGGTGGCTTAAGAGCACTGGCTGCTCTTGCAGATGACCTAGGTTCATTGCCCAGCACCCACATAGTGGTTACCAATGGTCCATAACTCCAGTTCCAGGCAATCTGATTCCCAGTTCTGAGCTGTGTGGGCATTGCATTACATGGGTGCAATGACACACATGCAAGCAATACACCCATACACATTGAATAAAGTATTTTCTAAAAATTATAGGAACATGGTTAGATATTTTTGCATAAAATGAAGATTTTTTGGTAACTCTTCTTTTTTTTTATTTTTTATTTATTTTGGTATGTGTATGAATGTACTGTCTGCGTGCAGGTGTGTGCACCCGTGTCGTGCGATGCCGCGGAGGTCAGAAGAGGGTCTTGGATTCCCCTGGAACTGGAGTTTCAGATGGTTCTCGGCCGCCATGTGGGTGCTGGGGATTGAACCCGGGTCCTCTGTAAGAGCGGTCGGCGCTCTTAACCGCTAGGCCATCTCTCCAGCCCCTTGGTAACTCTTCTTTATGGCCCAGTGCTTTACTTGGTTTAGAATCTTCTGATGCTTAAATTAGTTAAGGCATGCGTGCAGTGGGACATGCACACAGTGGGATAGTTCTCTGACTGAGGGTATCCTTGGCAGTGGGCTAGAGCATATGAGATGGTAGCAGGACTCATCACATACAGAGCAAACTTAATCACAACAGGAATGGCAGGCTGGCTGTCACTACCCAAGGTGACTAAGTTCATATGGGTTTCCAGGGAAAGTTTGAAAGATTGTTGCCTGGAGATTTGGTTGATAATAATGCCCCTCCCATGAAGCAAAACTGATGGTATGGAGCAGGTTTTTCTTGTTTTGCTATCTTAATTTTAAAAAAAAATTAAAGGGTCTGGAGTTTAGTAGTAACACATACCACGTGAGCTTGCCATTTGTACCATGCCCATGGAATGACCAGTTGGAGAAGGTAAGGGGACAGTTGGAGTAATCCTAAGAGAAAGGAGACATGGCTGAAAATACGGAGGCTAAAACGTAGTTGGCAGATGAGCAACTTGTCTCATGGGAAACTATTGCTATTGACTGGTTCACTGAGGATGTTATCCCCTGGCCTGTAAGGGTCAGGGGCACACTTCCACTTTTAACATTCAAAACTTTTTTCTTCTTTTTAAATTTTTATTTATTTATTTATTTATTTAAAGGGTTCACAATATAAGAGCACAGTTGTTTTCAGATCACATTAACGTTGCTCAGTTTGCCATACAATTAGGTAACTGGCAAAGCTCCTTTTCATTTCCCTCTCTCTTCTCCATCCCCAGTTCCCAAATGCCTTGGATAGAGGCTAGAGCAAAAACAAAGGTAAGAAGTTCAGTTGGGACCCACTGAAGTTGTTGAGTGGATTAGCTGTGCCTCAAAGACATGGAAACAGTCCACTACAGGGATTTAAATTTTCCAATAGATACGAAAATAGTTATATCTGTTTCATAGTAGACAGAAATGCTAAATTTCTGTCTTATTTTTTAATGATCCAATATAATCCTAATCTTTTATCATGTAGTTAATTCAAAATTAATGACATTTACAATTCTTTTGTGTACTACTACTTAAAATCTGATGTCTTTGCATGTAAGACACATTTTCATTTTGACTAGTTATATTTCAGGAGACCTGTTGTTGCATTTTCCTCCCACCTCTTCTTTTTTTTATTTTTATTTTTTTATTTTTTAATTTTTTTTTTTTTGGTCTTTTCGAGACAGGGTCTCCCTGTAGCCCCAGCTGTCTTGGAACTCACTCTGTAGACCAGGCTGGCCTTGAACTCACAAAGATCCGCCTGCCTCTGCCTCCCAAGTGCTAGGATTAAAGGCGTGCACCACCATGCCCAGCCTACCTCTTCTTTAGCAAAGTGATTTCCAAACTCTGGTTTTCTTTTAGTTCAAGGAGAATGCATGGAACAGCTGCAAAAGATGTGCAAGCTTTCATTAACAGGTAGCATTTCTAATGAAATCATTCAAATATGAAATAGGTTTATGCTTTGGTTTGTAGAAATATTTTATCCTTGATATAGGAGCCAGCCTTAGCTTTGAAGAAGCAGAAAGTATAAAAGCCCTACTTAGCAAATCACAGTAGAGTCAGCAGTGCAAACTCCCTGCTGGCTCTGGGTAGGTAGAAGTCACCTTTGGTTTGAGTAGTTGGATTGACCTACTTTGCTGGCTTTGTGCAGAAAGTGGAAGTCACTCTCATGGTTCGAGCAGTTGTATCTGCTTAGTTTGGATTGATTTTGTTTTATTTTATTTTATTTTATTTTATTTTATTTTATTTTGTTATTTTGAGGTTGATTTGGTAGACTATCATTGGCCATATCAAAGAATAGGACTATGGTTCTCTTCCCATTTGCCATACTAATCCTGAATCCCTAGAGGATTCCTCAAGTTCCCATTGTCCGAATTCATGAGCACATTCACTGCCCCAATCTGTAATCTTTACACTTGTTTGGAGGGAAATCAGATAAGCAGAGCAGAAGGAAATGTCACTAATTTCTCAGCAGGTGTATTTTGAAATCAGATATAATTTTTCTCTATATCTGATATTATTCTGTTAACCTTGAGGCATTTTTATACTTTTTATTAAAGAATATAATTCATCATAAAGGCACTCAGGATTGAAGCCAGCGTTGAGCAGTTAAGAGGACCTCCTGCTCTTCTGGAGGACCTAAGTTCAGTCTCTAGCAGCCATATCAGGCAGCTCACAGCTACGTGTAATTCCTGCTCTGAGGGTTCCAAAACCTTCTTCTGGCCTCTGCTGGAACCCCACATAAATGACGTACATACACATAAATAAAAAAATAAATGTATTTTAATTAAGTTTCTTGCTAATGAGGTAATTTCAGCAGGCATAAAAGTGATTATCCAGTAAGGTACCTACACCCCTTTCTTCGGTGACATTTGTCCAATTCTGAAAGTTGAGTTGCTGCTGGAATTCGGTAGGGGAAGTGTCCATGGAAGTCCACATGGCAAAGGATTATCTGGAGAATCCCTGATCTAAGAGAGCCTCTGAGTTACAGCCATGAACTTCCTGGGCAGGACCGAGGAGCTCATAGGCACAGAGCATTGGTTTCAGCCAGATTTCTACTAAGCAACAGTGGCAGCAGGTGACAAAACCTGAGGAACTGCTACTGCCCACTTGCATAATTCTTTAGTATTCTAACTTTCTGTTGAATGAGTTTGGATTCTTTTCTGTAACATTTTCAAATCTGAATGATACCCACAAAAGGGAAGAATTCTCCTCTCTCTCCACCCCTCTTCTTGGCCCCGTCCCCTGCTCCTGACTTATTCCCTTTATCTCTCTCCCTTATACTTTCTTTCTTTCTCATCTCTTCCTGTCTCCAGTAATTCCCCAAAAAATATAGAGATGATTGGAGAAACATGGAAATGCGGAGATGAGAAAATACCACCAAGGCAGTCAGAGAAGCCCGGGTACGGCGGGGAGGAGTTAGTGCCACTGGCTCCATTTGGACCTACATGCATTCTCATTTTAGAATTTTAACAGCTTGGATTCATTTTACATCCTGAGTAGCTCTTTTGTGTTTCTCAAATACTTTTGCACCTCAAATTACAAATCACTTTGAAGGTAATTGCTCCAGTAATATATTCTTAAATATGTTGCATTAGTAATATTCTGGAGGTTTGGAGGGGATCTTTTTGAGACAAGGTCTCCGTGTATCCCCAGCTATGTAACTAAATTGTCTTCACAGAGATCCACCTGCCTCTGCTCCCTGAGTGCTGGAATTGAAGGCCCGCACCATCACACCTGATTGTAACTACTCTTTTAAACTGTTTATTATTGAGTAATTGCATGAAAAGTAACCTGTGTGGCCTTTTTAGTTAGTGATGTGTCAGATACAGTATTTGATCACTAGAGTGGACTATCACTTCATGGTGTCTGGAGGAGGCAGGAGCTGTTAAATCATCCATGAAGATGAGATTTGTCTGATTGAACAGAAGCAATATTCCACTGATGTTTCGAATGGGAAATGCATAAGAATTGTATAATTCAGTCTTTCATTAATTCCTTTCTTCAACTGTTATTATACCTAGTGTTTCCATTTCAATTTATGTATCAATAGTTAATATAGAGAATTTATTGTATAAAGCTGTGGTTTCTGCAAAGTTGAAAACAGATAAGTATATCTGTTTATAAAAACATCAAGTTTTATCCAGGCATGGTATTGCACACCTTTAATCCCAGTGCTTGAGAGGCAGGTAGATCTCTATGAGTTGAAAACCAGCCTGATCTACACAGTGAGTTCCAGACCAGCAAGGGCTACAGGTATACCCCATCTCAAAAAGACCAAAAACAAAACAAAACCACATCAAGTTTTGAAGAACAAGTGAGATTTATTACTATTTTAACAATAATTGTTTTAATATTATCTACTAATATTTATAAAAACATATATGCTGAGCACCTCATATGCATCATCTCTTTGAAACCCTAAAAGTTCCTGAGACATAGGCTTGAGATCACATAACATCTGTTCATTTATAGGACCTAAGTTTAGTTTTCATGTTGGGCACCCCTCAACCACCAGTAACTTTATCTGCAGCATTATTTGACACACCTGATTTCTGAGGGCTCTTACAGAAGTGCACATGTCCTTCACAGATACATAAGTAAAAAAAATAAAATCAGGAATATGTACAAAATGGGTATATATGAGGGAAACAGAATTCTTTTTAAAAGTATTCAATGCTGGGCATGGTGTCCCACACTGTTAATCTCAGCACTTGGGAGGCAGAAGCAAGTAGATATCTATGAGGCCAGTCTGGTCTACATGTGAAGTTCCAGACTAGTTGGGGCTAGTCTGGAAGACCATGTCTCAAAACAAACAGACATACAAAATAAAAAAAGAAGAAAGGAAAAAAGGAAGAAAGGGCAGAAAACAGAAAGAAAGAAAGAAAGAAAGAAAGAAAGAAAGAAAGAAAGAAAGAAAGAAAGAAAGAAAGAAAGAAAGAAAGAAAGAAAGAAAGAAAGAAAGAAAGAAAGAAAGAAAGAAAGAAAGAAAAAAAGAAAGAAAAAGAAAAACATTGAAAAGATAATTATTGTAGTTGATATTGAGGGTAAGCCTAAAATAGATATTAAACAACATCACCAGTAAAAAAAAAAATCTATAATTAATGAGAGAAATGCATTTTACATAAAATTTAACTGTTATAACTAAAGATGTTTGTCTTAGTTTCTTTTCCTGATGCAATAAAATATTCTAATGAAAGCAACTCAAGAGAGAAGGATTTCTTTTAGATCTGTTTAGTTACAGGTACAGTTCATCCTGTGGGAAGTCAAAGCATAGGAGCTCGAAGTAGCTGCTGACGTCGCCTCTGTAATCAGGAATAGAGAGAAGTGAATGAGTTCTTTCTCTATTCTTATACAGTTCAGGGACCACCCATAATGGAGAGATCATCCTATCCCAGTGTAATCAAGATAGTACCCCCCCCTGCACCCCAGGCATACATAGAGGTTCATCTATCTCCAGGGTGATTCTGGATTCTGTAAGTTGATAATTGATGCCAGCCATTATAGTAGTTCATTGCTGTATTTAGAGGATCTAGAAAAATCACATCTAGAAGTGGAGGTTTATACATTGAGTGGGTTACATTTTGGCTTAAACCTATGTATTTGGCAGACAACTAGTAATCTCTTTCCTCAGTGCATTTCTACAATGAAAAAATTGGAGGGAAAGAGAAGAACTATATGGCAATCTTTTGTGTGAGTCAGATGTGACTTCTAAGCAATTTAGGCTATTAAAACATTGTTGGTGGTATGATCCGTTGATACTATTTTAGTTTTATAATCTCTTAATGATAAGATAAACTTGCTTAATCTTCAAATGGTTTGATAACTCTTCTTGGTGAAGATAAAAAGTGAAATTATTTGTTCAAGATTTTTAAGGAAAATGCAGCCAGTTATGTATTTGAAACAAAATTTTAACTGTACTATTAAATTTGCAACACAAGAAGGGAACAGAGCAGGTATGGAAGTTTTACAGAAAATATTTTAAAAAGTTTATTTGTCTAGTGATTTTTCTAGCCACTGAAGGACCTTTATGGCTGTCCATTCTAATTTTGTTTTTAATAGGATAATTATGAAGTTCTCTTATATTTTTATTTTTCCTAAACCTTTTTTATATATTCTCAACTCATCAGTATTCTTTCCTCAGTCTATGCAGGAGACAAACACTCAAAGTCCATGTTTTGGAAAATTAATCTATTTTGGTTTTGATAAAGAGCCACTTGATATGCATTTCTGGAGACATGAAAAGCTGGAAAAACAGATCAATAATCATTTCCTTTGTTACTACTGGATAGTAATCTTCATGCTCTCTATACACAGAAAACCAGTGATTGTTTTATTAAATAGTCTGTTCAGCATTCCGTATGTTCCTTCATTTCACAAATAAACTTTTTGAAAGGGAAATGACCTTTGATATAGTAATATACAGTATTAAAGCTTTTACTTTAGCAAATATTAATTGATTTGTGAGACGTTTTCATTTTGATTTTGAATACACACTAGTTTATAGAACTGGTTAATCCCAGAAAAATCAGTAGAAAAGGCATAAGTTTTGAAAATATGTACCTAGCCATAGGATTGCTTCATACACTTTATTTTAGCCAATCTTATATTTCCATGCTGGGGTAGACTTTATTCTGTTCATCTATATTACACCAGTCAATCTTACTCATTGTGAGGGTATACCTTCCCCTCTGAATTTTATTGAAATTAAACCTGAATGTCCAAGTATTCTAGTTTGCTTTCTTTTTTTAATTTTATTTTTTATGTGTATGAGTGTACTGTCTGCATGTAGGTTGGTGCACCCGTGTCGTGCAATGCCGCAGAGGTCAGAAGAGGGTGTCGGATTCCCCTGGAACTGGAGTTAAACATGGTTTTTATCCTCCATGTGGGTGCTAGGAATCGAACCCGGGTCCTCTGCAAGAGCATTCGGTGCTCTTAACCACTGAGCCACCTCTCCAGCCCCTCTAGTTTGCTTTCAATTGCTGTGACAAGCCCTCTGTCCAATACCAATGTAAGGATGAAAGTATTTATTTGGCTTACATCTCCCAGGTCACAGTTCATCAAGAAATTACCCCACATATATGGCCCCAGGCCAGTCCAAAGGAGACGGTTCCCCAACTGAGGCTACCTCTACCCAGGTATGTCAAGTTGACAACTAAAACTACCCAGCACACCAAGTATCCCAAGGTGTAGCAGGTGCTTTAAGAGATATATGAAGAAATGATTTTGTTTTCCTACTGTTCTTGCCTCAAGTTTAATGAAAAAGCTATAGAAAATAATGCTTTTCTTGACATCTGTCTAATTCTACATTGCCTCTGTCAGGTCTGTCTTAACAGACTGTTCATTCCTCTTAACTCTCTAGAATGTATCTTCTCCACTTTTCCTTTGCCACCATCTTAGCTCAAGCCTGGCTCATCCTTGGGTAGTGATCAGAGGTTATATAAACTGGGTTCTGTCCTTTTGGGATCACATTTTTTTAAAGATTATCTATCTATCATCTATCTATGTATCTATCTATCTATCCATCTATCAATCTATAAATCTATTTATCATCTATCTCTATCATTTATTTATTTACATATTTGTTGTTGGTATGCATATATGCCATATATATATATATGGCATATATACCTGGCTGAGTTTATGCATTCCACATGTATGCAGGAGTTTGCAGAGACCAGAAGAGGGTATCAGAGCCCCCTGGAACTGGAGTTGCAGGAGATTGTAAGCTACCATGTGGGTGCTGGAAACCAAGCCCCAGTCTTCTGCAAAATCACTGTATTCTAACAACTGAGCCATCTCTCCAGCTTCCAGTATGAAATTCTTAAGAAGGCATCTTTATTCTTCCAAGTTGCTTCTAGTATTTGATTCATAAGAATAAAATGTATTTAACAGCTTTGGCTTCATAAATATCCAGGAGCTGCATTCTGTCCTGTATGCTGCCCAAACACATTTCATCTCTGCTGGCTTCACATTCTTTTGAGATAAGGGATGTTTCTTATGAACTTATATTCCTAACAGCCATCATACAGCATATACTAAAGAAATATTTGAATGACTCAGTGATGTGCCCCCCCACATGCAAACGTGTGTGTGTGTGTGCGTGTGTGTGTGTATGTGTGTGTGTATGCATGCATGTATGTATGTAGTATGCATTACTCTTCGTGAACTGAACCTACGTTATTTTTCCTCTGGGATCAGTTACACTCCCTTTAATCTAGTTATACTTAGTTTTTTTGAGAAATGTTTTATTATAGACTGCGTGGTGCTGGGTTACAGAAGGAGCTTTCACTTAGGCATGCCGTGTCCTTCAGCGCATACACCCCATACTGCTTCTTTGTTGCCCCTGCTCCTGTGAGTCTTTGTTCCCCTAGACAGTTTTGTTTCTATGCCATGTCATATATATATATATATATNCCTTTTCCACTGAGCTACCTTGCATGTAGGCCCAATATAGGCTTGACTCTACTCTCATGCTATATGTGTATATATATATATATGATTTTATGTATCTATATAAAATCTAGGAACTACAAAATAGACAAAACATCTAAGACTAGCTTAATTTACTTAATATGATTATCTTGGTTGGGTGTATTTCCTGACAATGACATATAGCTTCATTCTTCTATATGGCTGGGGAAGTTTCACTGTGTGTATATAGCACATTTTCTTCATCTGTTCCCCTGTTGGTCACCCAGGTAAGTTCCATGACTCGGCTCTTGTGACTAGTACTGCAGTAAACATTGATGTGTAAGTTTCCCTGTGATATGTTGACTTGGAGTCGTTTTGATCACTACCCAGAAGTGGCACACCCTGGTCATAGGATAGATCTACTTTTAGTTCTTAGAGAACCTCTTTCTTGATTTCCGTGGTGGCTGGCCTAGTATACACTGCCTCCAGCAGCATATAACGTTCCCTTTTGTCCACATCCTTGCCAGCCATTTATTATTACTAAATTCTTTTTTTCTTCACAAATATGGAGAATTTCACAACTAAGATTTTGACTTTCCTTTTCCCACCTGAGAGCACTGAATTATCACCTCACATCCATAGGAAAATTAAGTCGTCTTATTTTTTTTAATCTATAATTTTCTTTCATTGGCCTAATAAACATTTGCTGAGCTCTTACTATATGTTTACATCTACAGCATGGTGTAGAAATGTTATGACTAAAACCACAAACCCGGACTGTTCTAGTCCTTATATTATAGATCTAGCAACAACGAAGATGCCTGTCAGGCACAGACAATACAGTGGCATAGACTATTCATAGCCCTTGAGACAGGTGCATTTTTAACATTCAGCTTGAGCAGAATGGTGGAAAATGGAGGTGAGTAAATTATTAAAGGCACCTGCTCTGGCCAGGGTAAGGTCTCTGCAGAGTGAGCTCTGTATGTAAGTATACAATGCTTTGCTTTCACCTTGAAGCTCCTAGCTCAGCCCTGTACCACTTGTAGTTCTAGTGGGAGTGTGTATACTGCTATCCACTGTAGTGTGCATGCTTTTAAATTTATACAGTGTTGTGGTCATGTCAAGGAGCTATCACTGGTGGTGAAAAAGAGATTTTCTTTCACAGGCTGCTTATTGTTTTCATGGATTTGAGAAGATAATGTATTATCTCTGAAAATTCAAAAATATTTTTTCTAAAATGGACATAGTAAAATAAGTTATTTGTGGATTGAGTGACTAGACAGCACTGCACAAATCTTTCCCTTTTTCGCTTATTCATATATCTTAAGTAAACTGAAGTTGTACCTGATCCTTGTGATATTATGAGTGAATCAGCATAGGAGTGAATGAGTGCATGAAGGAATGAATACAAAGCAGAGGAAACAGCTCCTCTTACATACTAAACAATATATGCTGTTGATAACTAGGAAGTACTGTTATTGTGTCATGGTTGTGCTGTAACTGTCCTCCTGATGCTCCATATATGTGGCCTTTCCAGTGCATTGATCCTTTTGCCTGCACTCACGGCACCCCTTTCTCATTCTTGTGATAGTACCCATCGTACCCAGGGATAGCAGCTTGGAGCAGGAGCCAGATCCCACTGGTAGCTTCCTGGTTCTTTCCTGCCCCTGCTTCCTGCTCTGGACCCTCTGGGGCCTCATCTTGAGCATTAGTTGTTACCAGCTCTGCTCCTTGGGGTAGATCTTTCTTCTGCCTTCCTTTCCAGGACCAAACTCACTCTTCATCTTCGCCCAACATCAAGATGGCATGTTAGTCCTTCCTGTCACCTTGGCACCTGGACCCACATACTAGACCTCTCCCTGGAATGTTGATACCATGCAGCGGCATCACTCTCCTTCTTGGGGTCTACTGGTGATGGGTGGACACTTTCCTTGCCATGGTAATTTCCTGGTCTGTACTGATTACTAGTCTCCAGCCTCCTATAGTGTTCCATGTTTTGCAAATGAGGTAGGAAAAGAAGGAGATAATCCGATCCAGTGGTGGCCCTTGTTGCATTCTTATGGTAAGAACTTACAAATATGTTCTTTAGCAGAATGAAGACAGAAATGTCTTCCTGTTAGAATTTAAAGCTGGTATAGGCAGTGTTACTAGGGAGCTCTAATGTCTTTTAACCACCTCTGTACAGTGAACAGAGGGAAGAAGCCGTGCGTTTGTTGTTTCTCAGAATGTGCAGACCCCTGCCATCTAGTGACAGGTTAGCATTCTTAGACATGCCAATGAAGTGGTTTTAACATATGTAATCATCATATAGTTTGTACTTGGGCAAACTAAGATGGCTACCATCTCCAATAGGCGATATAACATTTGGGACCAGTGCTTGTTGCATATGAGATCTGAAGTTGTTGGTATGTGGTGAGTGACTATACAGCAGCCCTTTGAAAATGCCTTGTGTAATTTAAGATTCCAGCTCCAGTTGGATTGGTTGCCCTTTTAAAAAGCACCTATTTGCAACTCAAATAAGAACTTCTGATTTTCACAGCTGGTTTAGCAACTGTCACTTATAGGAAACATTCCACACAAATTGAATAAACTGTATATTGTTGTGGTAGTTTAGCATTTCACTAATGCAAGAAGCGGAATGATGTTTGCCTTAGTTTCTGCATCACATAAATAATTGAAACTCTTCTACATGTTTCAGTGTGAGATAGGTAAAGATTTTTATTTTTGAGGTTAAATACACATTTTCAGAGTAATGCATACATTGATCATTGCAACTACCAATGGGATTTTAATTAAGGATTCCCATACTGGGCTCATCGTTCTGTTAATAAAATGCAAAATTATAAGCCAAATATATTGGCATACACTTGTAATCCCAGTGCTTGGGAGGCTAAGGCAGGAATACAGCAGGTTTTAGACTAGTTTTAGCTTCATTGTGAAATTCTGTCTCAAAAACAAAAGCTAATGTATGTATGTGTGTGTATGTGTGTGTGTGTTCGTATTCATTAATATGCTTGTACTCTAAACTTGGAATGGAATGAAATATGAAAAGCTGGGCTAGAAGCTAGAAGGATGAATTCTTTGTTAAATGATGTTTATTATGTAGTATTTCAGGTACATTGGGCATTAATATGTCCTCTGCAAAACTGAATTACCAATGAAGATATGGGATCATAGATAAATAGACACTTACACTTAATCTGAGCACTTGTGAGTGAAATATAATTCCAACATACATCTTCCCTGTGGATGTTATAGATTGTGATGCTAGCACCCAAATACAAGAAGGTATTATGAAAACACTTAATGAGCCACTAAGAATTTATTTTCAAAATACCACAGATGAGATTACATAGATTTCCTAAATGATGAAATCAGGATAGGACTGACTGGTTGAAGCACTAGACATTTTTAGAATGGAAATACAATCTGAAATCAAAAATGTTTAAATTTGATTTAAAGAGAAAATGTGAAATAGCTTTGAAGTCAGAGGCTAATTTTAGTTCCCTAAAATGATTATGCCCTACAATCTTGATGCTCAACAGTGACTAATAGTTTCACACTGAGTTTCATGACTGAGTCAGCTCAGCCTTTGGATAAGCTGTCACTAATTTCAAAGCTCTTCTCAACAAGCGGTTCACATTTGTGTGTGTGTGTGTGTGTGTGTGTGTGTGTGTGTGTGTTTGTGTGTGTGTGTGTGTTTGTCATGTAGTAGGTTATGTGGTATTGATATAGAGGGTAAAGAGGTGCATGGGTAGGTGGTTAGAGTACAAAGGGAGTACCTGGAGGTTACACTCACATGGTTAGATTGGTACTATACCATTTATGAATTGTGTGACCTTAAGTAATTCCAAGCCCTTCCTTGTGTCTCCAATGCCCCAACCTAAAGGAACATCATATACACAGCTCTTAGTATATGATGTGGTCCATATTAAGCATGGAAATATTGGGTGTTTTGTGTGCTGCCAAGATGATGAGAAAATGATTGTTTCATGCCACTATGTGATACAGTGGATGACAACAGCTAATTGAAAGTGTTATCAAAGCACAAACACTATTCCAGTCCAGTGGGTATGTTAGTCCTTTACCCAGAGGGAGGAAGGGGACCTCATTGCCTGTCTTGTAGTTTGGCATAGCTTTTGGAGTTTGTTGTCTACCTGTTTCTTGAACTGGTGTGTCTATTGTAGGATTTGAGAAAGTAAATACTGTTGTTACTATTTTGTATTTGTTAATATGGTAAAAGTGAGTCAAAAAGGAGAGGCTGGCTCCTGAGAAGTTCTATTATGCAAAAGCCCAATCTCAGGCTGGAGAGATGGCCTAGCTGTTGGGAGCGCCGACCGCTCTTGCAAAGGACCCAGGCTCGATCCCCAGCACCCACATGGTGGCCGAGCTGTCTGAAACTCCAATTCCAGGAGAACTCTAGTTCCAGGGGAGTCCGACACCCTCTTCTGACCTCCGCGGCGTTGCACGTCAAGAGTGCACAGACTTGCATGCAGACAATACATTCATACACATACGGAAATAAATAAAAAATTAAAAAAAGTCCAATCTCTCTGTAATATGGCTCTGATTCTTTTCCTGAGAGATAAAGGTACCCACAGGATGGTACTTGCATTATAAACCTTTAAGAAGCTGCTATAAAGGTGTTGCAACATCTTGCTGCAGTGAATCCTGAGCTACTCATTGGTTCCTGCCATCACTGGTGAACAACACAAGGGCACAGGACTGGAGTCTTTTTGTTCACAGCCACCTATTAAGATTCAAAAAGATACACCTATTTAAACAAATACATCCTGTAGTGACAGAGTGCAAAGCAAATACCAGGAGGTACTTTGGGCTGAGGAGGTAATTCTCACATAGAAGCTAAACTAGGTCTTTAGTATTCCAGTTCTGCAAACAGTGGTCAAGGAGAGAGAGAGATAGAGAAAGACCTTCATTGTGGACTTACGAGGGCCGATTATCAAGCTGATCCAGCAAGTCACACCCAGTACATGCATGTGTGAGTCACTGAAACTGAGGCTCATCAGGGATCCTTCCCCTTCTTACTCATGTACTCTGAGTATTTTGAGATGCTCCAGTCAATCATCCCTGTGCTCATAGGACATTAGGCCATGAAAACTACTGTTTGTTGGGATAATATTATGTCTTCAGTCTTGGCAGATAGAACTATCTGGAATAATATTGTCATTCAATTCATGGAGATTTAGTATAATAGCCAACTAACAAACCCTGTGGTAAAATTTGCATTAACTGATAAGATTTCCTTACTGGAAAAAGTCACACAAATATGTGCAAGTATATATATATATATATATATATATATATAGAGAGAGAGAGAGAGAGAGAGAGAGNACACACACACACACAGGCACACACACACAGGCACACACACACACAAACTATAATTCTGAGGATCCTGTAATATCAGAATGTCAATTGTGACATACAAAGAGGATTATGACACCAAAATTGATGACTATATCATTTTATTTCCCTCCTGGGAGTCAATGGAGCTATTGATTCCACAGCAAATATGTTTTGATTAAGATCATAGCAAGATACGTTTGACAGCGATTCCAAATTATTAGAACCTATTACATATTTAAAGTCTATAGGCATCTGACATCCCATGTACCTAATCTTATTTAGTGACATAAATCTATCATGTTTTCTTCCAAGAACCATATCCCTTCAGTGCTATATGATTATTGTGAACTGTATAAAAACCCCAGGTACCTTCAGATGGGGGAACATGTTCTCACAGTTTTGTGTACCCAAGCATGTTAGAGTCCAGAGTGCAGAGATTACTATGCTTCATGTGTATATGTCTGAGTGCCGTTTGTTTTAATTATCCATTACTGAACTACTGGCTGAGCTTAGCCGTGGGGGCTGTGCTGCCCAGCCATAAATATTGCTGTTCCTAGTGTCTGACATGGTTGTGACTGTTATCCTGCCTGAAAAAGCACAAAAGCAGAATTGTTTTCAAGGAAAACTTGATTAATTTTTTATGAAAACTTTGTGGGTTCTTTTTTCACTATTATCAGGAATGAAAATATACCACCTGACCTTAAAATTTATAGGATTATTCAAGGCCAGGAAAGAAAAGTTTGAAAATAGAGTGACATTTAAAATGTGCTAAATGGAACACAGACAACCAGGTTTTCATGATTTATTAGTTTTTAACTTGGAAGACTCTGGTTAGCTTGCATTTTTAAACTAATGAGTTTATCACAGCTAGTGGGGAAAATGGTTAAAGTACATCAGCTGTAAATTGGTACAGAGCACTAAAAGGGACATTAGCCTCTAATCAGATTCGAGCAGTTCATTAAACCTGCCTCTCCAGCAGCTCTCTTTGTCTGTTTTCCAACTTGGCCCAGGCTTTCCTTATAAGGCATCTTCTTCCCTTTGCATCTAGGAGAGACCTGCTCTGGGCTAGGAAGCAGTACCAGCTCATCCTTCATTGTCAAGCAACACAGCCTCCAGAGGGTTAGTGAAAGGGGATTCCCCGAGCTACTGAAGGAGGCTGGCTGGGGGTTGGATGGAGCTCTGGCTAGCTGTGGAAACCTTCCCATAGAGTGGCCTGTGACAGTACAAACCAGCTGGCAAGTGGCATGTTATGGTTTGAGAGCCATACCCCAGGCAAGTGAAATGTTGTGGTGTGAAAGCCACGTCCCATGCATAAACAACCTCAGGCTTTGCAGAAAAGATTTTAAGTTTGGAACATGTTAATTGAGCAAACTAGCAAAGCTTGTAATATTCTAGTTGCTTCTGCCCTGAAGGATCTCTTCAGATATAACACCTCCCCTCAAAAAAATATTGAAAAGTTAAAAACAAAAATCTAAGAACTCATTTTCCTCCCAAGTTTGAAAATGTTGTGTATTTCCAAGGAAAGAATATGACAGTAATTGTTAATAGTCTAGAGGATGTGAACTTTTTAACTTAAGTAAATTTGCCTTTTCTTCTTGATTTCTCATACCAAATAATTAGGATAAGTGGTCCTCTGAGTTATATTTCATAGAGTGCTCTGTTTATTAAGAAAGAAGATTCAAGACATGAGGAACAGTCAGCCCTTCCTTATAGTGCACTCTGTTGGCATTATTTGGTAATAAAGCAACCAACTGCGATTTGTTGGAATGGGAGTTTTATTTAACTATTTCATGAAAAGCAACTGTATGAAAAGTAAAAACAATAAGGTTTGGAAATGATAACCTCTGTCACCCTGTAGGCCAAATATATAGGAACCAATTTGTTTTATACTCAATAAGATCCATCTAGTGCCGTGTTATACTCTGTAAGGTCACTGAGCAAAATCAACTACGCCAAATCTCTGATTCTGTCATCCCAACTTCTAAGTTCAGTCAGCATTCTAAATATGCTTTCTAATGAGTCTAATTGTTGCCCTGATGTGTATCTTTCTGATTGCCTTTGTAGATTATTGATGTATACAACTCCAAAAGCAGTAAAAATTAGTAGAAAACAAACTTGATTTCATCCTCTTACCAGTCCTTGAGGTTCTGTTGAACCACAATATAGATAAGATTTTCCTTTCATTGATGGTTAACCAAGCCAACGATATAAGAACAATGAAATATTCCTAATGACTTTTTAAGAAGTCCTTCTTGCTAACTATGTCCATTTACCAAAATAATAGTACTATGCTCACACCCTTAGGGCCTATGAGCTCCACAACTTCCTTCTGGTCAAAGTGCAGTAGAACATGTATCTGTAGAGTGCTTAGCTGTAAGTGTGACATCTATATCACAGAGGTTGGGAGAACTGGTGCAAAATCTCTTCTGGACGTGACAAATCATTGTCCTCATGAACTCATAGCAGCTTGTGCCTACAGAAGACCTACCAAAGATCAAGCCAGTAAACTTTCCAGAGTGAATGGGAGGAGAGGACAAGAGCCTCCACCTTTCGCTGAGGAACTATTGGCAGTTGATGCCTGCAAGGAAGGGAGAGTCAGATTTTTTTTTTGTTTGTCTTTTTGAGATAGCATCTCCCTGTAGCTCCAGCTGTCCTGGAACTCTATAGACCAGGCCAGCCTTGAACTCACCGAGATCCACCTGCCTCTGCCTCCTGAGTGCTAGGATTAAAGCCTGGGATAAAGTCAGATTTTTTTTTTAATTTCTGTATGTGTATGAATGTATTGTCTGCATGCAAGTTTGTATGTGTATGAATGTACTGTCTGCATGCAGGTCTGTGCACCTGTGTCGTGCAATGCCTCGGAGGTCAGAAGAGGGTGTCGGATTCCCCTGGAACTGGAGTTCTCCTGGAATTGGAGTTTCAGATGGTCCTCGGCCGCCATGTGGGTGCTGGGGATCGAACCCAGGTCCTCTGCAAGAGCGGTCGGCGCTCTTAACCGCTAGGCCATCTCTCCAGCCCAAAAGTCAGGTTTTTTTTAAGGGTGTGGCCCCTGGTAAGTTAACCAGGCTCCAGTGGATGGCCGTCATCCATAAAGATATGGGCACCATTAATTGGACTCAGTGGGTTATAAAAGATAAATAAAAATTAAATTAAATTAAAAAGGACATGATCTTAGGATGGAGACCTGCAGGTGGAATTCAGAGGAGTTGGACTGGGGAAGGGCAGAGGAGAATAGACTAAAAATACATCGAATCCATACATAAAATTCTGAAAGAATAAATAAAAAATGTAGTTCTAAAAATAATTTACTCCTAAAACTTCTTTTAGCTGATTTTTAAAGTACTTGTTTGAGTAGTGATATGTAGACATCTTCATTGGATCAGAGTGGTCATGATATAGACATAAATGAGCCTAGAATTCTATTCCCTTGCTTTTAAATAATTTATGCTTTTATATAAATTGTTATTTATATAAATTATTGTTACCTGATTTCCTAGCTCATGGATGCTGTGTGTGGTACAGCCTGTACAACTAAGGAGGAGAGAAAGAACCTGGCCTTTACATTTCATCCTGCTTTTGAGAAAGTGTGATGAATTGTTTTGGCCCTATATAAATTAATGTAAGTTTCTACACTGCAGTTTATTACAGTCTGACCTCTAAACCACAGGTCAGAGAGTCACATTGATTCATTCAACTTCCTGGTCATTATTTCAAATGGAAGTTCAGATTGGGGGATAATTGGTTATGCTGATATTCTCATTTAATTACACTTCATTGTTAAGGAATTATTAGGTTAGCGGTACTAAAGGTGTGACAGCAAAGGAAGGCTCCTCTCAAGAATGTCCTCTCCTGATGCTTCAGAGCTAAATCTTCTTTTCTGTTTTATTTTCAGAATCTCAACACCTTTGAGAACAGAATGCTAATGCTTGATGGGATGCCGGCAGTCAGAGTCAAAACAGAGCTTTTGGAATCTGAACAAGGAGTAAGTAGAGATCTGTGGGAATGCCCTACCTCATGATTGATTGCCCTTCACTTCCAGAGCAGCGGTTATTCCCTTGTGCAAGGAAAATGAGTGGAGATTGTGATTGATTCTCACTCACTTGCAACCGCAGGTATCACCACCTTTGGAATGGACAATGTCCTAAAATTAGGAAGGGATACTGATCCTATAAGAACCTGATGGATGAATTTAAATTGTTGAATGATTTAAAAAGTGATTGAACATACAAAGTAAAGAGAAAGTATTACTAAGATAGGAGTGTAACTGTCCATGTGAAGTTCTAAGTTAGGAAATGATAGAGAATAGACATGCTAAATGGATGTATTTATTTATACGTATTTAATATGTATGAATGTTTTGCCTTCATGTGTATGTGCACCCCTTGGGGACCAGAAAAGGGCGTCAGGTCTCCTGGAACTGGAGTTACAGCCAGTTGTTAGCCACCATGTGGGTGCTGGGAACTGAACCTGGGTCCTCTTCAAGAGATGCCAGTGCTCTTAACTACTGACCCATCTCTCCAGCCCCATAAATAAATAAATTTCCTTTTTTAAACATTTGTATTTTGTATATAAACCATCTCTTTTTTTTTCTTTAACTTTAGGAGTTTTAGGATATAATTGATTAAAATGAGTTCAGTTAATGTGAAAAGTACTCAAAAAGCAAAAAAAATAAGAAAGGAAGAAAGAAAGAAAAAAATGAAGAAAAAGAAAAATTATGTATTAAGATATAGCTAAATTTATGAATTATTTTATAGACACAGAAGCATAATATCTAAGACCACTGGTATCATTTGAGTGTTCATAGCTATTTACCATGGTAACATTAACAGCTTTGATAATTAAAACCACTAGTCCAATGTAATGGGCTATACAGTGTCTAACCAAGTGATTTAAAGGAGAAAGTGTTGTTTGTATGGCCAAGTATGATTGCATTGGCTAAATAACTTACAGGTTACTATCACCTCTGAGGAAGCAGACAAATAACAAAAAGGCATAAATAAATATATATAATTTTTGCCTAACATATGTCTTACAAAAAATCAAAATTAAAACAGTAAATTTGTATTTGAATCAAAGAAATTTAAAAAGCAACATTCACCAATTTAGGGTAAAAGACAGTGTGGGTAAGTCCATGCAGAACCCCCTCTAGAATTGGGGTCTTGATATATCAAAATCTTTACAATGACCCCTGAGGCTGTGGACCCTTGGTAGCCATTTGGGGATCTTTTCAGTAACTTCCACATTCTTCAGCTTTATCCGGCTGAGTATGTGGAATCTCTATTTCATTTCTCCTGAGTGCAAGCCTGTGTTTGAAATCTGTCCCCATTATGGCAGAGGATGCCATTTTATCTTTATATCTGGCATCGATTTTTGTAATTCTGAGATGAAGTGAATAGATACTATTCACCAGTGATGGGACCCTCTACTCTATGGGGGCATAATGACCAGCTCATCAAGATTCTGCCTGATTCTGAGGCAGTAGAGCATCATGAAAGAAAAAATGATGTGCATCTACCAGCCATGTTTGTTCATAGACAACCTTTCAGGGAAAGTCATGTGTTCATCAGGAGTTTCCAGTCCAGCTCATCAGGTTAACCTCTATATCCTCCAAACCACCGAGCCAGCTCTAACCTTGATTAATTAACCCAACCACAGGAAGAATTTTCTATTTCTTTGGAGTTCGGTCGGTGAATTCATTTCTCAAAATCTAAACTCTTGTCATAAATTCAATAAGTAAATCTTAGTACAATCTGTCCGAGTCATAGTATTTCATTCGGAGATGACAGGATTCTCTAAACATATATATCTTTCTTTCTTTTTGAGACAGGGTCTCCCTGTAGTCCCAGCTGTCCTGGAACTCACTATGTAGACCAGGCTGGCCTCCACCTCCCTAGTGCTGAGATTAAAGGCATGTGCTATGACCGGCTTAATATGTATCTTTCATATCTTACATATATTGTGTTTATAGAAGGATATGTAGCTGCATTTTTTTTGCTGTCTTCAGATATGTACATATGCTGATAGGGGAGGAAAGTAAAAAAGCAGTCTGTATTTTACAATATTACTTTTATTTCACAGTATTGTCTTCAAATTAAACAGCAATAAATCTGTTCAAACCATACGTGTTAGAGATAGACAAAAACTATAGACTATAAAGCCCAGGCAGAATATATATACTATAAAGCGTATAATATTCAGTGAAATGTATCATGATTTATTGCTTTAAAAAAGTCAATGATTTGTGTTTAGTACCTTGTAGAACTTTAAATCTTCCTAAAATAGACAAAACTTACAATTTTATTCATTTTCATCCTGGGCCACTTTATTGGATCTTTCATTGGAGGCAATGGGGTTAGTGTCTACTTTATATAATTTTAGAACCCCAAACTTACTTTTAAAAAAGAAGAATTAGAATTTTGAAGATTTCATAACTTTTTTTACTGTTAAAAGCAGTTGAATTTTAATTCGTCATAAAATGTAAACCTTAGAGAAGTGTAAACCAAGCACTGCATATGCAGTTATGGGCTCTTAAAGGTAAGGACCTGTGTTCAAATGAGAGAGCCTAAAGCTGGTTCACCCATCCAGCCTCTAGCAACCTTGTCTTGAGGCTCCGCCTTAACACACAGGAGTTAACCTTTGGGATTTTTAGGAAAGAAAATTGTCATTTTTTTTTTTTAGGTAACACTTAAAAGACTTTATATACACACTTTCTGATTCATTTAAAAGAATTCATATGTACATTTGCTGTTTCATTTAAAATACTTCATATGGTGCCAGGTGTGGTGGTTCATGCCTTTAATCCAAGCACTCGGGAGGCAGAGGCAGGCGGATCTTTGTGAGTTCAAGGCCAGCCTGGTCTACAGAGTGAATTCCAGGTCAGCTGGGGCTACAGGGAGACCCTGTCTCAAAAAGAGAAAAAAAAAACAAACTACTTCATATGTATATTTTCTGTTTCATGTCCCACACTGCATACGCTCCTTCTCCTCGGCTTGTTATAAATAGTCCCTCGGGTCAGCTCCTGTTGCCAGCTGGTCTCTGCCTGTCTCCTGCTCCTTCCTGGAATTCAAGGTTTGGTGAGTGCATTTCAGGGCTTAAAGGAAGATGTGGACCACGTCTGGCCAAATGTCCCCTCTGAGAACCTCTGGTTGCCTTGCCCCATTGGCTTACAGAGTTAAATGCGTGGCTGTGATCTCCAGTTGCATTTTTTTTTTTTTTGGTCTTTTTTTTTTTTTTTTTTTTTTTTTCCCCAGCTGTCCTGGAACTTGCTCTGTAGACCAGGCTGGCCTTGAACTCACAAAGATCCACCTGCCTCTGCCTCCCAAGTGCTAGGATTAAAGGCGTGCACAACCACGTCTGGCTCCAGTCACATTTTAAGCTCTTGGAGGGACTCTTTCTTTCATTTCTTCCTTGTGTCTCATATTAGTTCCTCGACATATACTCAGTTAATAGATGAGATATGCACCTGCTTGTGCATTCTAGTTAGCATGGCAGATGCATACATGCACATATACATATATCTACATGTATATACATGCACACACATATACACAGATATTTCATCTCCAATCAGCTAGTTATCAGCATTTTTGTCTACCTCATATGGTTACTCTGAACATAAACATGGAATTATAAACATTGGACATGCATGTTCTAGTTGGTGACAGAGGTCTTTGTCTTGTGGCCATGGGAACTGAATGGTAATGACACAGATAGGCACTAGTTCTGAGTATTCTCTATTCAGAGTTTCCTGACTCATCTCTTTCGAGATGTGAGAGCTCAGTATTATCCTGTGACTTCAGTTTTCTTCACTCTTTTTGGTAAGATAGCACACATTGCCGAGCAGTCTGTAGAAATGCATGTGGTTTTATGATATGCTTCAGGGGCACAGCAAAGAGTGAGGGAGTGACTTCGTCTGTGACCTCTGGTGTGTGTGCCCTGCTGGTATAAGAGATTCCCAAATGCTGCCAGCCTTTGGATGTTCTAACACGGTATTAAGCAAAGGACTGTAGCTGGAAGAGAGTTCTGAAACTGTCAGAGCTGAGAGAAGGCTGAATAGAGAGAGGGGGAATGCCTCAAAGACATAAAATGTTACTGTATATCTGCCCTGCCACTTACCAGCTTGAGCGACATTACAAAGCTCCTCCTTATCTCCTGGCCTCTCTCTTCTCATCTGGGCAGTAGGAGTTTTGCAGATGAGAATTTACTTCTCAGGTTCCCTCTGATATTCCAGCGGTAAGGAAAAGCATAGCTAAGGTGAATTTTACCATTGTACTCCAACAAAGCTACTTGTGTGTGGAAGTAAAAATGCAGACAGTGAGCCAGACTTGAGTTCAGGTGTTTGTTGAGCCAGGTGCCAGTTCTGTGGGCCGTGCTTCTTCTGCCTCAGCCCAGCTGCTCTCAGCGGGGAACTGGGCCAGCCACCCAGCCTCACAAGAGCATGCCTCCCTGTGATGTGTGGTAACACATTTTTTCCAATTGAAGAAAAACAAGAAAAAAGACCTATTGCTTCCACTGAGATTTCTTGCTACAGTCTTCATGAGTAGAGATGTCTATAGCTATGTTACTCTGTTATGCTACAAATAATTTAAATGGTAAATCCCAAATGGCAAGCCTCCCTCCCACCCTTGACCGGGGTGTTACTTGTGCTAAGCAGGAGATCTACCACTGAGCTCTACCTCTGCTCTTTTTTCAGTTTTCAGACTTTTTAGTTTCACTAAGTTGTTCTGGTTGGCCTTGAACTTATTCTGTAGATGGGTTTGATCTTGAATTTGTGATTTTCCCCCACTCAGCTTTCAGAGTAGCTGAGATTATAAGCTTGTAGGATGAGGTAAAAGTCTTAAATTTTGTTTAAATTTAGTTTCTATTTAAGTGTATCTGTGGAACTGGATAATTAAAAAAAACATTTTATTTGCTACTTTTGTTTCATGTTTCTGAGTGTATTGCCCGCCTGTGTGTAAGCGCAGTCATGGAATGTCTGTGGAGGTCAGAAGAGGGTGACAGATCTCCTGGAACTGGAGTTATAGACAATTGTTAGCCGCCATGTGGGTGCTGGAAATCAAACCCAGGTCCTCTGCAAGAAGAGCCATCTGTCTCAACCATTGGGCTATCTCTTTAGCCCCAGAACTGATTGGAGAAATGTCTCAGCAGTTAAGAGCAACGACTGCTCTAGCAGTGATGGCACACACCTTTAATCCTAGCACTCGGGAGTTCAAAGCCAGCCTGGTCTACAGAGTGAGTTCCAGGCTAGCTGAGGCTATAAGGCGACCCTGTCTCAAAAAAAAAAAATTCTGATTAGACATTATTATTTGAAAACTATAATAATGAAATGAGAAAGTTCCATTAAGAAATGACAATTGTTGGCCAGGTGTGATGGTGCATGCCTTTAATGCTAGCACTTGGGAGGCAGAGGCAGGCAGATCTTTGTGAGTTCAAGGCCAGCCTGGTCTACAGAGTGAGTTCCAGGACAGCTGGGGCTACAGGGAGACCCTGTCTCGAAAAGACAAAAAAAAAAAAAAAAAAAAAAAAGAAATGACAATTGTTGTTGTCATACTACTTGACTATATTTCTCGTAAAGAAGGCATTGTGGAGCAGGTGTGTTGCACAGCTGTGATCACAGCACTCATAGTGGAGGATGGAAGAGAGTTGAGGGAGGAAGGCAAGCCTTGGCTACATATTGAATTCAAGCTCACCCACCTGGGCCTCACAAGACCCTGTCTCATCTCTACTCCACCTCCCCCCAAAATCAGCAACCAAAAGCATGTTGGATTTACATCTTGTAAATAAACTATAATATTTATAGATGAATAATCAACACGCTGCCTGATGTTTGCTACACAATACAATGGGAAGACAGAGTAGATAAGTGTAGAAAGGAAATAAAATAAACTATGATTCATTCTGTCATCATAGATGCTGGGTGATGGGTTCAAGGCCAGCTTGTTTGTTTTCCTTAATTTTGCATATTTTTTAATTCTTTAAAATATAGCACTGAAGAGAGAAATGAAAGGTTCCCTACAAATATGAAAAAGGTTATATAGGCACAGGGCCTTCAGAGTAATACGAAGGGCATATCCATGACTCATTCTCCCCCACTAAGAGTTATATAGGCACAGGGCCTTCAGAGTAATACGAAGGGCATATCCATGACTCATTCTCCCCCACTAAGAGTGCATCTCTGTACTCTCTGAGCAATGGGTCTCTTTTCCAGCCTCCAAGTATTGGAGCCGTCAGTTGCCCGGACTTTACCCCTCAGACCAGTAGAGAAGAGAGTGATGGTGTGGCAGAGAGAGACGGAAGAGAGTGGATGTTTTTGCCAGTTTTAAGTGCACTAGGCAGCAAGTAATTGATGAGGGGAGAGTTGAGGGTCTCGTTGCCTCAGAGCTAAGATAGGTCTAGGGGTGGAGCTGAGAGATCCAGGCTTATATTTCTGCCGTCTTACGTAGTAGAGAAGACCAGCTTTGCTCAGTACACCTTCTGAGCACTCCTATTTTAGACATAGGAAAAGAGGATGGTGGAGACGTGGCGTTTTCTGTTGGAACAGCATGCAGGAGACTTTACAAACTGTTTTCCAGGACATTCATAGCCCAGGGTTGAGGCTATTTCTGTGTCACAAAGACCTGACAGGCACTATGAAGCAAGCAGCTGTAATGGAACTTCCTGAAGAGCAGAGCCCTTGCTTTATGGTGCTCATTATTCCCCATCATCTCAGCCCAGGAGCTCATGAATAGGCAGAGCTCAATAAACAGTGATTCATTCAGATACTGTTTATTGTAATCGAGAGCCTGTTTGCCACACTGCACAAGAAGAGGATTCTGAGACCCGTGCTGTTTTGAAAGAGACCTCAATTCTTAGACTTCCTAAAGAAATATAGGCAGGTGCAAGTGTTATAGTTGAACCTGGAGATGTGCTGTGGTATGCTTATTTAAGGACAGCAATTACATTAAAATTCAGTAGCATTAGGAAAGAGAAAGCCAACCACAATGCTCACTTTTCTCCTTGGTTAATTTCTATGCCTAATTTTATATTAAATATTTAATGTACATTTGGATATAGAAGCTTAGTAAGACACTGTTACTTTAATGACTTTATCAGAAGTGAGGACAAGGCATTTATTAAAAATGTCACTCTTACTGCCCTTTAACAGGGCCTCATTATTTCCCCTCCTACTGTGGAACAGGGTCCAGCATGGCCAGTAAATTGATAGAATTATCTTGGAATTGTGAATTTACTTATCATGTAGTATTCTCTGATGACCCACAGCTGGAGATCTTTAGATCTAGGCTGAAATCTTTGCATGTCAGTATATGGCTTCAAAGAAAAACATACGTGGAAGCTGTGATTTTTGCTGATGTGAGAAGACCCTATACTCTCAGAATTCATGTTTTAGGGAAGAGATATCCCCCATTAAAGATGCAGAGTTGGGCTGATTTTAATAATGTCAGAATAGCCAATAAAGGTATTAATAGAAAGAACTGAGAATCAGCGAGCTATGATAGTATCACAGATAGCATCCAGGGAACACTAACGGGCATACGAGCCTTCTCCCTCACGGCCCGCCCTGGGCACGGCCATGGAACTGGTGAGTCTGCAGTTCCTCCACCCTTTGACTCATTCTTGCTCCTTCAACTTTATTCTCTTGTCACCCACAGTCCTGAAACGGACTCCCCATTGTACTCTAATGGTTCAAGGTATCCACAGATGACCAGCTGAAACTGCAGGCTCATTAAATGAGAATGGGAAAGTGATCCTTTCCAAGAGACATTTGCATTTTTATAGGTTCAGAGCTTTATAAAAAGGAATATTTCTTTAAAGAAATTACGTGCTTTCAGTAATTTGGAGACTTTAGGTTGAGACAGATTAACCTTTCCAGAATGATTGAGCTTTGGCAAGATCATGGTCTACTTTGCTTGTCTTTATAGTAGAAGTAATAATTATTTGTACTTTAAAGCATATATTCTCTCTGTCTAGATATGTTTTCTTAGGCTAACATTTGCACACTGATCCTGTTCATGAAGTGCCTCACAGTAATATCCTACTTAACCCTTGGAGTACATTCACTTCAGACCAAGAAGAGATTAACTGTGGTGGGAACTAAATTCCCATCATATAAACCCAGCAAACCAGTGCAGCACCCCCCCCCAAACCCATACACATACCTTTAGCATACACTGTCAGTCTCTGGAGAAGAGTGAAAATGAGATGAACTCTGTTGTTGCCTTGTCAGTGACCGGAGACCTGGAGAACTGTAATGGGAGAAAGCAACCAAGGGTCCAGTCTCTTCAAGTTAAGCAGGGACTGGAACTTGGAAGGTGTCAGGGCAACCACATTTTGAAGGGAACAATTTCAGAGAGGAAGGAATTGTGCACAGAAAAGGTGAAGAGATCTTTATAGGGGCCTCTTAAGGGTTGTTCTGGGTCATTAACTTTCTCCCAATAGAGGAAGACTCAGATCTATCATGTAAAAGGCCAGAGCTGGATGATTTTTATTTTTAGGCACACATGTCGGTCCATACCATAATGGAGGGATTCTCTGCAATCAGGACAGTGAGGATGGAGCTCAGAGAGTTTCCAACTTAGCAGTGGGTTTAGGAATAGTCCCACCGTCACCAGGCATGACCCTGCTACAGCCAGCCTGAGAATCAGCCACTGGCAGGGCAGGTCTGCTCTGAGTATTATTCAGCCCTGTCCCAGAACAAGGATCTATCCAGAGAAAATCAATACAATGTATCACTGAATAAAGGAAACGTGTCTGGCATCCAGTCACTTTGACAAGTACAAAGAAGTAGGGAACCCAGGAGAGCCCACTAAATGCAAAATGTGAGTGAGATATATTTAAAAATGACCAAGATCTTAAAATAATAATAGTCCAGGACCTTAAAACATTACTATTTCATAAACCTGGTGAAGGACTTGAAGGAAAATAAGAACATTATAAGAAGAGAAGAGAAAGATAATGAAAGGTAAAAGTCAATGAGAGAATTGAAAAATACCTGAAATTTCAGACGAAAGATCAATGGCGTTACTACACAGCAGATGGTACAGAACAATCACTGTGAATACATTGTACAAGAGACTCTTTAAAATGAATCAGATAGCATCTTTTCTTGAAAACTATATGTATATTTTAAAACCTATCGAGGAGAAAATAAAAGGCAAGTTCCTATACCTTATAGTAAGAACTGTTAGTAGGGCTGGAGAGAGATGGCTTAGCAGTTAATGACACTAGATACTCTTACAGAGGACCTGGGTTTGATTACCAGCACCTACACGGCAGCTAACAAGCATTCATAATTCCAGTCCAGGGAATCTGATGCCCTCTTCTGGCTTCCATGGGCATTGCACTCACAGCTGTCCTTACATTCATGCAGGTAAAACACCGATACACATAAAATAAAAATAAAGAAATCAAAATTAAAAGTTATAAAAGAATCTTTTAGTAGCTTATAATATTTTCTTCCACAAAACATGATATATAAATAATAAATGTTCTTAGAAAAAGTTAAGGTAGAAACTGTTATAATACCCAAATACTAAGTAATTGCAAAACTTGATATTTATAATAATATCAAAATCGGAACAAGGGATGTGGGCAGAGATAAAGTGGAATGGAAGCCACTGAACCCATAACAGGGAAGAATGGAGAAGGGGTTGGGGTGGGCCCAGTCTTAGGAATTGAAATTCATTTACTATGAATTTTGGTCTACCATGGTGGCCCAATTTTGAGAACTATTGTGATTTAAGAGCTGTAACTTCAGAATTACGTGTAATTATAGCATTGGTCTGATAACAGGTAGTTCCCATTATCATGTTAATGGGTAAGAAAGATTTGAAACAGATTTTGTGGAAAGCTTTAGTTTAGTGACCCAATAATGGCAAATTTATGTACAGAGGCCATGCCACTGCACAAGGTAGCCCTGCCAAAGGACTGCTTTGCAATTATTCTTTTTACTTGCTAAAACTTTTTTATCATGTTTATTAACATAATTTTGCATTTTCATTTAATTTGTTTTGCACTTACTCTCTCTCAATCTGTCTCTCTATCGCTCTCTCTCTTTCTCGCTGTGTGTGTGTGTGTGTGTGTGTGTCACAGTGCACATGTGGAGTTCTGAGTACAACTTGTGGAAGTTAGTCGTCTGTTTCCAACAGGTCAGTCCCAGGGATCGAACTCAAGTCATGAATCCTAGTGGCATGTGACTTTAGCAGCGGAGCCACTTTTGTGGGTCCCATTCTCTTAACAATATATTAAAATGTGGGGTTGGAGAGGTATCTCAGCAGTTAAGAGCATTGGCTGCTCTTGCAGAAGACCCAGGTTCAAATCCCAGCACCCATATGATGGCTAACAGCTGTCAGTAAATCCAGTTCCAGGGGATCTGATCCCCTCTTGTGACCTGCATGGGCACTGCAACCATGGGTGCATTCATAACATTCATACACATAAAATAAAAATAAATAAGTCAAAAAAGCAATATATTAAAATGTACGAAAATAACCACCTCATGTTACATGAGCAAAGTTTATTTTCTTTGTGTTCTGTCAGTTTGGGGACTCAGTAGACTGAGCACAGCTGACCCTCCATACTACCGAGTGAATCAGCTTATATAACTATCCTCGTATTAGATTTTGTGAACCCAGAATTTCATAAATACATAGCAACATAAAGATGTGACAGATGTTTTCCTTTCTTTTTCTTTTGTTTTCTTCATTGTTGTATGAAGTGTGATGTCACCGTGTATTCCAAAACATTCAATTTAGTAGCAAGTTCTGTCATTTAATGGCTTGCTGTATGGTCCATTCTGCAGCTGAGGGACAAGGATGCTGGATCAACTATCACTGGTCTGTCTTTTTTTTGCGGTAAAGAAATACTGTCAGAATATTTCATTAGTAAAGAAACATGAACTTCCCAATTATTAGAGAGCTACACTATTCCAATGACCTAGCTTTTATTTTGAATTTTCAAACTTTGATTTCATTGCTCTGTTCATGTCATAACTAATGTTCTTTTCAGTGAAGCCATGAAAATAATGACTGAAGTAGTTCATTTGCTCTTAAAGTCTGCATCCACTAAATAAGGTCATCTTATTAATCCTTAAGTTTCAAAGAACACATTATTTTTCTTACTTAAAAAATACTTAGACCCATCTCATTAATGAACATAGACACAAAAATTCTCAACAAAATACTTGCAAACTGCATACAGACCCACATCAAAAAAAATCATCCATCATGACCAAGTTGGATTCATACCAGAGATGCAGGGATGGTTCAACATATGAAAATCAATAAATAACATAAAACACATAAATAGACTGAAAGACAAAAGCCACATGATCATCTCAATTGATGCAGAAAAACCCTTTGACAAAATCCAGCATCCTTTCATGTTTAAAGTCCTAGAGGGAATTGGACTGGAGGGAACATTCCTCAATGTAATCAAAGCCATATACAACAAACCCACAGCCAACATCTTCCTAAATAGAAAAAAAATTAAAAGCATTCCCCTTAAAGGCAGAAACCTGGCAATGCTGTCCCCTATTGCCACTCCTCTTCAACATAGTGCTTGAAATGCTTGCTAGGGGAATAAAGCAAGAAAAGGAAATTAAAGGAGTCCTAATTGGAAAAGAGGAAGTCAAGCTATCCCTTTTTGCAGACTATATGATGGTTTCCTTAAGAGATACTAAAAACTCCACCAGAAAACAACTGGAAATGATTAAGAGTTTCAGTAAAGTGGTGGGGTACAAAATTAACGTAAAAAAATCAGTAGTAACAGCAATCAATAACAACAAACAACAACAAGCACCTGAAAAAGGAATATAAGGAGACCTTCCCACTCACAATACCTTCAAAAACAATAAAATGTCTAAGAACAAACCTAACCAAAGACACCAAAGATCTCTACAAAAAAATGTTAAACCCCTGAAGAAGGAGATTGAAGAAGACATTAGAAGATGGAAAGACCTCCAGTGCTCATGGATTAGAAAAATTAATATAGTAAAAATGTCCATTCTACCCAAACTAATATACAGACTCAATGCAATCCCTATTAAAATCTCCATGAGTTTCTTCACAGACTTGGGGAAAAAAATCCTTAAATTCATATGGAAAACCAAAGACCCTAAATAGCCAAAGCAACCCTGAGTGAAAAGAGCAGTATGGGGGGAGGATCACTATACCAGACTTCAAACTATATTATAGGGCTATAATCATAAAAACAGCCTGATACTGGCACAAAAACACATCTGTAGACCAATGGAACAAAACTGAAGATCCAAACTTGAGCACATACAACTCCAGCCACCTCATATTTGACAAAGATGCCAAGAATACTCAATGGAGGAAAGAGCATCCTCAGCAAATGTTGTTGGCAAAACTGGATCACAATTTGTAGAAGAAAAAAATTAAACCCCACCTCTCACCCTGTACAAAAATCAACTCCAAATGGAGCAGAGACATCAATGTGAAATCCAATACTCTGAAGGTGATAGAAGAAAACATTGGCAGCAACCTATAAAACATATGCATAGGAGAAGACTTTCAAACAGTGGCTGTGCAGGAAATAAGGTTGACAATAGACAAGTGGGACCTCGTTAAACTCAAAGCTTCTGTACATGGAAAGAAACAATCAGGGAAGTGAAGAGAAAACCCACTGAGTGGGAGGAAACCTTTACTGCTGATATATTTGACAGAGCATTAATTTCCAGAATATATAAACTACTCAAAAAACAAAGAACTAAGAAAACAAATGACTCACTCAAAACATGGAGTAAAGAGCTGAGCAGAGACTTCACAAATGAGGAAATAAAGATGGCTGAGAAACACCTTAAAAAGTGCTCATACTTACCTGGCAGGGGAGGTGCCATGATCAGGAAGGTGGTTTTCCCAGGGTGAGGCTCACCCATTGCACTTCAGGTATGCTGACCCTGTGATTTCTCCAAATTCGGGAAACTCAACTGCATAATTTGTGGTAGTGGGGACTGCATTGGCCCTCTCCCCTGAGGAAAAAAAAGGTGTTCAATGTCTTTTAAGGAAATGCAAATTAAACCACTTTAAGATATCATCTCACTCCAGTAAGACTGGCTAGGATCAAGAAAACAAATGACACCAAATGCTGGAGAGGTTGTGGGGAAAGGGGAACACTCATCCACTACTGGTGGGAATGTAAACTTGTACAACCACTATGGAAGGCAGTGCGGAGCACACTTAAAAGACTCAAAATGAGCCTACCACCTGACCCAGTCATACCACTCCTGAGTATATACCCACAAGACTCATCCTATTGAAGAGACAGATACATACACATCCATGTTTATTGCAGCTGTCTTTACGATAGTCAAGAGCTGAACCAACCCAAGTGCTCCTCAACAGATGAGTGGATAAAGAAAATGTCATACATCTACACAATGGAATTCTATGTAGCAGTAAAGAAAGATGACATCATGAACTTTGCAGGTAAATGCATGGAACTAGAAGATATTATGTCATGCTATATGAAGTAACACAGTCCCAGAAAAACAAATGAAGAATGATATCCCTCATTTGTGGATGCTAGCACCAAGTACCTAGTTGTAAGGTAAATTGAACAATGTTAACATTATATTTCTCTTTATCTGAAAGCAATTGTGCTCTTATAATATGAATCCCTTAATAGGCTCTAGAATTAACCTAGCACTTATTTTCAGATTTTGTAATTTCTGTATATGGGTGGAGGGTATGTATGCATATTTTAGAGTAATACCAAATTAAAAGGGAAAATGTGAATCCTGAAATATGATTTGGAAATAACATATAGTTTATTTTCAGATGCTATAATGGTAATATAGGTGTGACATATAGATGATAGATAGATAGATAGATAGATAGATAGATAGATAGATAGATAGATAGATGATAGATAGATAGATAGATAGATAGATAGATAGATAGATAGGCATATGTTGAAGCAACACAAATTAGAGGGAATAATGACAACAAAAGAACTGGGACAAAGAACTGACTGAAACAATAAAGTTCTCCTCAAAATAATAATCCTCTGCTTTGAAAAACTTTAAAAAGAGTCAGGAAAAGATACAAGAGATATATGGCAGAAAGCATCAACTCAGGTAGAGTGGGGACATGGAAAGGGAAATGAGTCTAAATTGGAATGAGAAATGATGTATGAAATGCACAAAACTTCAATAAAATTATTTTTAAATATGATCTTTTGTTTTTAAATTTAAAAGAATTGTCCCACCTGTTTTTAAGGCCCCAGCCTCCCTTGGCTAATTCAGCTACAAAGCACTTGGTGCAAGTCTCCTGAGTTGGGTGAAGTTTGTTTATCAATTTCATGTAAAAGATGAGCACCTGGTTCCCTTAAAATGGATTATCGTAATATTGTTGCGCATGCTGTTTATGAAGCAGGGAATTTAAGATTAAGTGTTTTCTGTGAATTGTGCATTTGGTATTGGCACAGTTTAGAGACCCAACAGTATGGATATTATTTTTGTTCATATATATGAACTCATTCATGTGCAGGATCATATCCCCCCAGACAACACTGTACTCACTAAAAATGAGGGTGTTTACATTAGTAAGAGCTTCATCAGTCTTTTGGTACCACCTGATTAGCAAAGACTCTGATATTCACAGACACTGTTACCCCAATGGGTAATGCCCATTGCTTTATCAAGTTGTAACATAGACACAGAGAAACTGTCTGTCTCTGATCACACTGAGTGATCCTGCTTTTCAAATTTCTCTTGCCCAATAAATTTTATTTGCCATAGGGGCTTCTGACTTCTACATCGATATTCTATTAGCACATTAAATGCAGAGTTTTCTCAGTTGCTCTTTGGGTTATTTCTGTATTCATATTTTTATGCAGTTCTGTTGAGTTTATAGAAATGTTCCTCAGAAGGATGTAAAACATTTTCCCATGTAAATTCAGATATAGGAAAAGATAGCAAGTTCAGCTGGTGTACCTGAAATGAGAGGCATGCTACTTAGTCCAGCAGGCTGTGTGTCAGTAATGGACAGCAGCTACAGGAAGCGGCTGTGGCTGGTCCTGTGTAGCGTTCAGTCAAGCCTCATTCTCTGACCTATTGAGCTACCAAGAGATCTTCTGAACTCTGATACTTTAAAAAACATTTCTCTCTGTATTAAAGCCATTCAGATTGCATTCTGATGTTTGTAAAGTGAACATGCATATGCATGGGTATATATTAAAATATCTATATTCATTTTCCTTATACATGTATCAGATGACAACTCTGTAAGTACATGAATGCTGAAAAGAGTCAGCCTATATTCATGTCCTGACTCCTCTGTCCTGAGAAAGCTACTTAATTCTTCAGCTTAACTTTGTGTTCTATAAATTATTAATGATAACAGTAGAGATCCCATGAAGCTTATAGGAAGAAAAAGTTTATATATGTAAAATGTGTGTGTGCGTGTGTGCATGTGTGTGTGTGTGTGTGTGTTATCTCTACCTGTTGTTTCAACCTGGGGCATCCTTTTTTGCTCTCCCTTCTTCAATTGCAGTTCTGGTTATATTTCAAGTCCAAACACAAACTCCATCTTCCACAAAACATTTCCACCGCTTCCTCTTTTTCTGTACTTTTATTGGGTTGTATGTGTAACATTAGCCAGGAATTTAGCATTTAACTGAGCTTAAATTATATTTTGTGTTAACTCTTCTTAGTTTGATTTCCATTCACTTTATTGAGTTTCAGAAGTGTAACACCTTGTTTAAGTCAGGCATGGGTCTGACTTAAATTAGGTCCCAGTTATTTGGGGCCCCATCCTCATATTAAATTCTCAGGAAAAATACTGGAAAGTGAACAAAGGAAACCACATATGCTCACTCTTTTTTCTTCATCATTTATATGGTCTCTAACACCCCTAGTCTTCTTTAGTAATCATCTACAGCATCTGTGATGACACCGGTCCTTAGCAATGTTGAAATAAGTTCAGAGTCACACCGACTCCAAGTCAGAACCAGCTGTATTTTATCTTAAAATGATACTTTTTTGTAATACTAAACCAGTATTTAATGGATGTTAGAAAGATCCTAAGTGAAAGAATCAAGGAATAATTTTCTTCCAGATCTTGAAGAATTATTGTCATTATATATTTCCTGAAAAATACTTGTTGAAATCGGGTTGTCTATTAAGAGTTTACTGAAATGATTGGTTAGTCACTAATGGTTGGTTCTGAAAAGGCACTTCCTCTGATGTTTGCTTCCTGTGTTTTCCTCTCATTCACATCAGTTCATTGAGAAGATGGAACAGATTATTGTGAACACTGTGTTTCACAGACAAATTGAAAAGATGATACTAAAATTACTTGCTCTAAGCCAGAGATGCTTACTGGGCACTGTGCAATACCAGCAGGGCTTATTTCCCACAGCCTCTGGCTCAAGGGTTTAACTACTTTCATATTTTAAGTGCTGGCACATAAATGCATTAGGGTTTTCCATCACAACTGTTATCTGACTAGTCCTTGGGCTCAGTGTCACCAGACAGTGCTGGCCTGAGTTAGTACTAGCTACATGGTGGAGTAGATATGGAGTTGAGTCTACTGCTAGGAGCATTTGGGGACACAAATCAGATTCTGTAGGACATACGTATTATACATATAAGTCATTACATTTAACTGGGCAAGGGGGCTTGCAGAGAGGGGAGGGGATCTAAGGACCTTCAAACTATTGTATGAAAATCAAACAAATTCAATTAAAAATTATGGAAGAGGTTGGGGGCTGGAGAAATGACACTGAAGTTAAGAGCACTGACTGCTGCTGCAGAGGACAAGGTTTGCTTCCCAGACCAACATGGTCATGAACAACCATCCCTAACTGCAGTTCCAGTGGATCCAACGCCCTCTTCTGGCCTCCTCAAGTATTGTACACATGAAGTACACTTACATACATTCACACAAGGCATTCAAACACATCAAATAGAAAGAATAAATAAATACATACATAAATAAATAAATAAATTTAAGCTAAGCAGGAGTTGTAAAGAGAAGATGAAATGGCATTCTTGATAGGGTGGAGATACTAGTCCGTGAGTAGACAACTGGCCTCTCATGTGGGCGGCCATCTGACCATAGATGTTTTTGAATAAAAGAGGATATTCATCCTTTTGTTTTGATCACAGAATTCTGTCTCTTGCAATATAGAATGAGAATATCATCCAAGTACTGATTTTTAAGGAGGGCGGGGGAGTGATCACTGTCCTTAGCTCTGGGGGGGGGTAGTCCACTAGGCTGCTAAACTGATCCTCCTCCTTCTTGTCCCCATGTCCACATTTGTGCTTTTCCTTGGCTGTGAATGTTCAACCCTGTTTAGCTATTGGAGGACTGATTTAGATGAAATTGGAAGTACTGATAATTGTCCACATAAAAGCTGTGCTATGGCTGAGGGTTTCATGCTTCACATGCTTTCACATGCTTCCTGCCATTCCCTTTGCCTCACGTGACTTCATGATGATTCTGTGTGAACACTCTGGGGAGTGGCTATGGGCTTTTTCTCTGGCCTATGGTTTTTATGGAACAGGGAGAGTCAGTGCTGCTCTGTCATGATCTCAGCTGACTCCTACGGTTTTACAGATGGGCGCTGAACTTGCCCTGCTTCTCTAGAGCTACAGTTGTTTGACTATTTCAGGCACAGAAACCACATCTTCTGAAAACCAAACTATTTGTGTCTAGGGATTCTGAATCGGAGAGATGTATTTTGAATAGCTTTGTACAGTAAGTTATTGTTCTTTAGTGCCTTTGATTCCTTATTATACATTTCTTAGAAAAAAGTGAGGAAACATTGAAGCAAATATGTAGAGAAGAACCTTGGAAATCCTGGAAATGCTGTGTATAGTTGACACTTCATTTTATAGTTTTTATATACTTTGTTGTTTAAAGAGTTGGTGTTGCTACCTCACCCCTCCATAAGATCTATATGCGGTTAATGGTTGATGGTTGATGGGACAGGGATACATTTTCTTCAGTGGCTTAGCTGCTAATTTGCCTGTAAACAGCTTCCCATCCATGCTTCTGTAAGCCACCCTAATGAAACTCATGGAGTCCTTAAAAGGTTGAGGAAATCAGAAAAGTAATAGTTAAGGATAGGAGGATAATGCAGAAGCCTATGATTGAAATCTATTAGATCCATATATGAAGGTGCTATAATGAAATCCATTATGTATAATTAATGTATACTAATAAAAACAAAGTCAAATAAACTGAAGACTTTGCCATGCTAAACCTGAATATACTTTATTTGTCTGTCTGTTGCATGCTTCAAAACTCTTCCTAATACATTATCAGACGAGGTTTATAATCATTCATTATTACACCATGATCATCCTTCAAAAGAAGAAATGGAGAAGCTCTATTTTACCTGGGCAAAGTAGAGTGAAACAGTCATTTCCATTTAATGGTCTTGCACAGATGACCCTCACATGGCCAAGTTAAGTTGGTGTGATGGTATGACTGGCAGGATCCAGAACCGTGCCAGGTGGTGGGGATTTTCCATCTCATTAACACCCTAGCTGTTCCACCATCCCTTTAGCATGAAGTAATAAGGGGAACCCAATTTCTTAGGGGGAACCAGCAAAACTAGAAACATGGGTTTTCATCTAGGCCGCAGATTCCTATACTCTTGACTAGGTTGAAAGGTTTTATTTCCTACTATAACACTGCTTTCTGGTGCCAGTGACGTCTGAGCTACTCCTACCTAAATCAGAGAACATTTTTTATTAGAAACAATGGAAGGCTTCCCATGGTTCTTGGGAGAGTCTTCCCTGGCTGCTGGTCTGTCCCATCTAGTTAGATAGTGGGTGCAGTCCTGAGATGCCTTGTGGATTATTTAGTATTTGCAGTGGATTGGTAAGTGCATGTAAATTCCAGAGTATCACCTGGTTCCTTTAAATCTCAGTGAGAGTTGTGAAGCAATTGCCCACTAATGCTGTATTAAGTGTGACCTGGAAGGTACAGGGCCACTTCCTCCAGCAGCCTTTGAGTTCCCACAGAGCCACTGAACCCCAATTGTCCTGAGCAGCATTGTATTTCTAAGTTCCAAGCCAATTACCACTGAGTCAGGAGCCGCATAGTTAACTCTGCCTTTGAAGTAGTTCACATTTTAGTCACTGACATTTTATTTTACCTCTTCTCTGCTAAGAGAGTGAATGACTCATTTAGAAGTTAAAAAATACTTGAACTGCTTAAAATATTGATGTTCTAAGTACCATAACTTGGAAGAGGAAGCATGAAAATTGGCATTTAAATGACGTCTCCAAGATTACATAGCTTCTGTATAGCAGGAGACTGCCTGTTGGAGGGAGCCTGTCTGATTCTGAAATCCTTTCTGAATGCCTCCCAGCATGGCTGTGGTGCCCAACTCAGGCCGCATAAAGCCACCCCACAGAGGAGGCCTTGGGGTTAATATTCAGCCTGTGCTCCCCAGGCCAATCAAAAGCCCTGGTACAAGACTTTTCTGTGTATTTTTTTCTAATTATCTACATAAAAGGAGATTCATTTTCCGATTTTCTTTTTAGAAAAGAGGTAAAAGGGCGTTTAGATGACCTGACGTGTTGTATAGTACCTATAATAATTTGTGTAGGCGCCCAGCCAGTGTTTGTTTATCCTGTGTTTCTGTGCCACACACTGTCTGTGTATTACACTCCAGAGTCTTCTTTCTATCCCCTCTGACATGAATGATCAGAGACACTGCTTCTCCTTTGATTGTAGAAAAGATGGATCACATTCCCTGACCCTGGGCAAAAAAAAAAAAAAAAACAAGGAAAAAGATTATGTAAAACAAAAACAAAAGCACAAAAAGAAAAAAGACCATTCACACAAGGCCACAAGCCTGGCATGCTGCTTTCTCCCCTGATCCTTTACATTTCCAGAATCTAATCTCTTCCTGTTCATCTTTTCAGCACTGTAGCTTCTTGATTTTCTGAAGGTCCCAGGGTTGTCATGGGCCACAGAGATGTTAAGTTTAATTTTTTGCTGAAATAAGTGAAGCATCTATCTGTGACATCAGGGGCCACCTATAGGAATTCTATTTTAGACTACTGAGGAACAAGGTTGGAAGGCAACACAAGTGACTTTGTTTTGCAATGCATACTGAATGTCTTTGAGGCAAAGAAGGGCAAGAATCAAGTCATGTTACACAGAACAAGAAGGGTTTTAGTTTTTAGAAAGAATACCAGTATGAACAGATGACAACTCCATTGAAACTAAACCATAAATTAACTGGCCCTGAGAAAAGTCTATGTAATAGAAAGTCCTCAAACTTTGCATTGCTCAAACCATATGATTTTCTGAAAGTGTTTGCACATTCAAAGCAGAAGGGAAGTTGAATGAGATTGTGTGCAATTAAAAACATGTTCTTCCTGGTTCTCCGAGCATAGAAAAGAAAGTTCACAGATTCTGAAATTCTGAATCTTCATTTTCTTGTATCACCCTTTGATATGAAATACTAGAAGTAATGAAGATGATTATGTCTTATGATTCTTAACAAATCAGGAGGTTATTTCCTCCTTTCTGAGATCAGGGAAAAGAACACGGCTGAAATACTTGTCCCGTATCCTGCGGGACTCAGTTACTAGTGGGTTTCGAGGGTAGACCCCAGACCTGAAATATAATGGGTGAGAGAAAGGAAGGAGACTAAGCAAGGTTGTCAAGGTCTCTTTTATTGGGACAAAAGCAGTTACATTTATACTTTTCAGAGTTAGGGCAAGGATGATCTGGCAGGACTTGCAAAATGTGTTTAAGATAAGCTTGGAATGTCCTGTGGACTGAAACATCCTGTGGCTTATCTTCAGCAAACATCGGCATAGCCCTAAGATCATGTCCATGCTGAGCCAGCAGGGCTTGTCCAGGCTTGTCCAGGCAGGACTGTGTCTCGGTCTCTAACAAATACTCACCCCCAAAAGAAATCTGTGACACCCAGAAGGCTTAGAGCTAGCATATGGTTTCAATGAGACCCAGAAAGATACTCTAAAAATTCTTGAATTGCTTTGAAACTCCTTAAGCTGAAAAATATTTGAGGTGGATGTTAGGAGGTGTTCTTAAGGTTAGCAGGACAGTGGAGACAGTGTCTGAATGGGGCTTGTCTTTTAGTGTGTATAGCACTTGATCCTTATAACAAGAATGTTTCTACTTGAGGAAATTAAGTCTCAGAAAGTGAGAGTGCCCAAACACAAAGTTTAGGAAGTTTCTGTCTATGTATACACAGAATGGAAAATGCTATTTCAGGCCCATTTTCTGCTAGACATAAAGACGAATAGTATTAATTATATTAATGTGAGAATGTTCTTAGCTTGTAAATCCTGCCAACTTCTCTGGTGTGCATTTTTTATGTACAACATGGCCTCTGGGAGAAAGATGGGTGCATTAAATATCTTGACAAGTTTGGACAGAGAGTTAAAATGTTCACTGGGTTAAAATGTTCAGCGGGCTGGAGAGCTGGCTCAGGGATGAAGAGTACTAGCTGCTCTTGAAGAGGACCTGGGTTCAAATCCCAGCACCCACGTGACAGCTAATGACCACCTATAACTCCATGGAATCTGATTCCCTCTTCTGTCCTGAATGACATAGGTACAATTATACCATACAGACAATGCAGTCATATACATAAAATAAAAATAAATAAACGACAACGGGGAGTTCAATTGGCTGGGTATGGTGTTGTACACATTTAATCCTGACTCTGTAGAGGCCAAGGCACGTAGATCATTATGAGATCAAGGTTGGCTAGATCTACATAATGAGTTCCAAGCTTAGTTGGGACTACAGGGAGACTCTGTCTCAGTGAAAAAAAAAAAAGAAGTTGAGTAAATTTACATTTTTTTTTATTTGGAAAAATCGAGAAAAGGAGATTTTTAATTATGTATTAGAGTCACATTTTCTTTCTTAATGTGCCATAAACAGAGTTGACTACACAACTGAATTGTTTTTTAAATACCGGGCTGTCCTTTCTTTAAACAAGATACTGCTGTCTTTGTTCCATAAACTGCTTGCCCATACTTAGCTTATAATATATGCATATATATGCATGTGTGCACAATCATGTGCATATATATGTATTTGCATGTATTCTAATTATTTATATGCATATATAAATATATTTGATTGTTGTGCATGTGCGTTCTATTTTGTTGCCCCATTGCTGTGATAAACACCTAACTTGTGGAGGAAAGGATATTTCTGGCTCACACCTCACAGGCCATCATCAAGGGGAGCAGGAGGAGTTCAGGACAGGACCTGGGGGCAGAAACTGAAGCAGAAGCCATGGGGGCGCTGTCTATTGACTTCTTCTGGCCTGTGCTCAGCTACTTTTCTTACACAACCAAGGACCACCTACTCCGGAGTGGTGACTGAGGGGAGAAACAGCACTCCCTGGAGGGGTTTTAGTCTCCTTCATAAAAGAATTTAAGAATGGAAGCCTCAGGACAATTTTATTAGAATTTGAAGACAAATCTTCAAAGCAAACAAACTGGGACTGCAGTGAGGGGGAAACCGGAGGAGAGAAGGAAAAAGCCAGAAAGCTATGCTGGCTTGAAGACTGCATGGAGGAGACAAGGAAGCTTTACAGAAAAAGTGAGCAAATGCAGGATGCTTGATGAAGCCCAAAGCCTTAGGGAAAGTAGGCTTAGACAAGGCATATAAGGGAGAAAAGGAGATAAACAGAGCCAGCAGAGAAGATGCAAGGTTTGCATACAGTCTAGAGAGATCCAGAAGAGACTCACTCAGGTCTAGATTGGGTCTTGCTATAGAAGTTAAAAGGCCTAGCGGTTGGGAGCGCCGACCACTCTTACAGTGGACCCGGGTTCGATCCCCAGCACCCACATGGAGGCCGAGAACCGTCTGAAACTCCAATTCCAGGAGAACTCCAGTTCCAGTGGAATCTGACACCCTCTTCTGACCTCTTCGGCATTGCACGACACGGGTGCACAGACTTGCATGCAGACAGTACATTCATACACATACAGAAATAAAAATAAAAAATTAAAAAAAAAAAAGAAGTTAAAAGACTGGTGTGAAGTTAAGTTTTTTCCCTTGGGGCATTCATCTGAGTCATGGTTAAACATCCTAGAAAGTTCTTGGGTAAGTCCTTAGGAGTTCTGAAGAAACATGAGAACTCAATCTGTGAATGCTTTTCTCAATTTTGAGTAGTCTGGAGAATTTGGGGATCTCCTGCAACATTGTCCACCCTGCCCTGAAGAACTGCTCCACCTGCCGATACCGGATTAGCTTGTGGCATCTGTCAAGCATCTTGACAGCTGGATTGGTTTTGATGGTGGCCTTTCAGACGTATGACTTTATTTCAGATCTTTAGGAGTTTGTCAGTACAACTCAAAACAGAGGAGCTAGGAGTAAAGGAGACAACATTAAAGAGCCTCGCCTATTAGGAGCAGGGTTTGACATGGTCAACAACCTCCCTGTGGCAGTTAGAATTCCCTTAACAATTCTTGGGTTCTGGCAGGAGGAATTCAGCATGTATCCAAACTCAGAACCAAGGAATAGGAAGTAAATTCTTGTTGGATAATTGCACAATTTTTGCCTTTCTTCATTAAGTAGCTCTCCCAATGTTGGCTGTATTAAGGAAAGAGCTTGAATCACAATTACCTGGGATCACATGTAGTTCTCATCTCAGAGTCTAAATTTCTTTTTGAGTCTATTTCTTTTGTTATCAAGTATTTTTAAATGTTCCTAAAATATATCTGTGTAAGAACTCTTATATGGTGCTGGAGGATGGGTGAGAACTTTGCCTCGAGCACGGAGGTCTTTATATAGTTCATCTACATCATCTACTGAAGAATCAGTTTTTTCTAGTAGCAACTTAAAGAAAGAGAGCCATAGGAATTCGAGAGATGGTTCAGTGGTGGAGTGTCAAGGTGGAGATATTTCCATGGAAACAGGGATTTGTGTAGGAGTAAGAAAATAGCATATTGAAATATATTTGGAAAGGAATATATTAAGTTTTGATCAGTTATGATTTTTTTAAACAAGTCACCATTTCCTTGGGAGTTTCACCATTAATCCTTTTGTACACACTGTTGAAAGTGAAATAAAGTATAAATTTAAGTAGCTTAAGTACCTGTTAATTATCCTCCCTTCTACTAAGACTAACTTATTAAATTAAATATGTACTGGTCTATAGGTTGGGAATGATTATGTTTACATTTCTTACTGTGCTTTCCCAGAGGAAGAGCTCTGTAGATGTTGCTTGTTTAGTATTTTCATTCAAATTTATTTTTCTTTGTTAACATTTATTGTACTCATGAAGACCAATCCCAGGGCCTTGTACATTCTATGCAAATGTTCTGCCATTGAGCAGTATCAACAAAAAAATCTTATGAATGTAACTGTGCAAGCCATCGGTCTAGGTGCTCCAAGGACCATAAATAATATGATCAGCTATGACACAAAGAAAGTTTACACTCAGAAAGTTTAGACAGGTTTGCATAAACTTAATGACTTAGTTGATAGATTCAGCAATGTAAGGAGATTTGTTCCATTGAATTCTTCTGATAGCTGAGGATTTGCTATAACTATCCTCCTCCTCCTCAAAGAACTTGACTCTTCAGAAAAATCAACCCATTAGAGTGATATCTATGAATGAATGATACAGCACAATGTGGTGGCCCCTAGTATAAGCCAAAAGCCAGGCTCTTTAATATCTTCCTTTTATGTCACCATCATATGAATGTGACAAGCAGCATAGACAAGTTCAAAAGTAGTGGGTTTTCAAAGTAATGGATTTTGGGCAATGGGTGATTATGTCTGGCTTGTAAGATCTAGAAACCTCCAGGGTTTGACAACTCATGCTGATTTTGAGAGAGCTAGTCTAAGGATGACATCATTCTAAATATGGGCCTTAGGACCTGGAAAGATGTCAAGACTTACTGATATAATAAGTGTGGATTTCTTAGTAAATATGTTCCGTGTTTAGTATTAGAATAGCACTCATAATCACAGCTAAATGGAGAGTTTCCTGAAGATAAGTTAAGGCCCTTCAGATCTTTGATATACAATCCATGTCAACACTGAATAGTAGAAGGTTTTTGAACCTTCAAACCTGGTCAATAGTAACAGAGTTTAATGTAAAGAATAGGCATTCTTTGACCTAGTTGGATTGAAGAGTGTCCAAGGAATGCCTCTGTGCGTGTTCTTACCTTCAAAGTCATTGCTGACTACACTGCACTGTTTTATAAATATATTTTATGTCTAAACGAGGGCAGATGCAGTTCAGTTAAATAGAAACAGTGATAACATCATAAGAACTCAAAGCCATTCTCTACACTTACCGCCTGGAATATTAATGTCAAGATGCAGACATTCCAATTCCTCAGCTCTCATCTCCCACTTCTTTGTTAAATATTAATAGATTAATTTATATGACCACCGTCTGTCAGGAAAAATCACCCCATCCATCAGAGTTAAACGATAGTACTTAAACCATCATTTAGAAAGTGGCTCATGGACTTTGGCTAATTTACCACAACACTTTCTGGAGGGTTCTTATTTAAACATTTTGATTGCCTTTTCATAAGTAGAGAATAGGGAGCAAAGGCATTGAAAATGTTTATTTGCATTGCCTTTATAAAGCACTGTATGTAGAGGGTGACGTTCCACACAATGACATTAATTCACCCACCATGGTTTTGCACTGTTCGGCTGCTGAAAAACGGACACTGGCAGAGGAGGTGGCCTGACTTGTTGGTTTTTCCTGCTATAGCCAGACAGTCTTCCCAGATACTTGTTATTATTGGGTCTTATGTTCCAGCCAGGTGTAGGGTTCAGTAAATATATGGTTTTAATTACCTGTTACTTCTAAAAATAAGTATGTAAGATTTTAGCCACACGAAGTTTGTAGCAAGGTTTGATATCTTTGATCCTGATTCTTCTATCTCTAGGATTCAATACATGTATGATTCTTAATTAGCTGTTATTTCTACAAATAACTATATAAGATTTTAGCCAGTGGTTAAAATTATTTTCCTGCTTCATGCACAGTGTATGCAATCTTAATGTTAATAGCTGAATCACTTCGAATGTCATTGAGAAAAATCTATGCAGGTCAATAAGAACAAATCAAACCTTAGGCATCATGGAAAGGCAGAGTCCCCTATAAACTTTAAATTATCTGTGTGCAGAAGGTAAGCAACAGCTGCCAGAAAATGGATCTCTTTGGGTTCCTTCTCAAGTCTTTGAGGAGAGTTGGATTTCTTAGAAGAAAAAAAAATATACATGGAAAAGAGAAAGTATAACTGGGCTCAAATTAAACTCCTCAAAAGAAAAGGTCAATTCTGATTTCAGAAATTAAATAAAGCTGGGCGTGGTGGTGCACAACTTTAATCGTAGCACTTGGGAGGCAGAGGCAGGCGGATCTTTGTGAGTCCAAGGCCAGCCTGGTCTACAGAGTGAGTTCCAGGACTATACAGAGAAGACCCTGTCTTGAAAAGACCAAAAAAAAAAAAATTAAATAAAAAGACTGTATATCAGAGCTGACTGGGGTTGGGGTATGAAGTGAGGGGATGCAGGCAGCCTGGCAGGAAAAGCCACATTACAGGGGAGATAGGAATGGATGACTGAGGATAGCCAGGTCACATTCCCCAGTCACTAAATAAAATCCTACGCACCTTCCTGAGAGAAAAATGCTGAGCTATTTCAGCATGAAGATGTGACGGTGGAACAGAGTTTAAAGCAGTGGTTGAGAACACCAAGAACCGGAAGAAGCTAAGGATGAATGTTTGCCTGGAGAGTGCAGATGCCAACCCTACTGATCCAGAAAGTCATATAGGATTGTGAACTTTGAATACACTCTAATAAGAGCAGAAAGACCCAAGGAAACTTAAGACCATGGAAGATAAAACAGGAAGAAAAATTAAGTAAACATCACTCCTTGAAAACTATTTGTTTGAGTTATTCATTTCTAGAGCGAGTAGCAATGGAAAACTGTCTTAACCACCCACCCCAGTCCACTGTCCTGGTTCACAGAGTATAAGGTTAAGCAATCATCCGGTCCTGCAGCAAGCAGGAAAAAATGCAGCACAGTACTACAAACTGAATTAAACATTCCTAGGCAATTATATAGGGTTATCAGAGAAAGGGAGCTCTTAAAATTTAAATTTAAGGATAGCTATTGACTAAAAAGAAGAAACAAACAACATTTACTTGAATTTAGGGAAAAAGTAGGTAAAATTGTAAACAATCAACAATATATTACAAGATGTTCAAGAGGGACTGGTTAGAAGCAAAGCTTAAAGTCAAAGAAATGTAGAGAGCCAACCAAGTGAATGAAAATTAGATTACAAAAAGGTAAAAATTGTCTAACAGTTTCTTGATGAGAAAGACAGAAATAACTAACATACACATTATTGGAAACCCTTGAAAGACAATTGATATTTAAAACTGAATTCAAGAAAATATTTCTTGAATTTAAAGAATACCTGAATGTACATATTTCCAAATATCTAGGAAAATGAACAAGAAATGATCAACTCCTTTGTTTTCAGTTTATATATTATTATTACCGTATATTGTTGGTACAGATTAGTAGATTTCATCGACATCTTTCATACGTGTATAGTGTGCTTCCAAGAATGGTCAACTTCTAGCCAAGATCCTAGTAAGACTAAAGAATTTTAAAGATAATGAAAGATAATCTTTGTTTTATAGCCGAGGATGTTAAGCTTCATGGCCTGCAGCTAGAGGATTGGCTTCTATTTTTTTAAGAGTTAAAAAACAATGAATGTAATGTGATGTATAATGTCTAAAATATTTAATGCTTGAAACTTCAGTGTAAAGTATAAACTGATCCCTGGGTTAGGAACAGATAATTTATAAGGTCAAAAGGACAAGGTAATTAGGCTGGCATTGAGCTTCTCAAATGTAAGATTCAAGAGAGACTGTAATATAGAAAATCCAAGGAAAGAACTTATGAATGAAGGATTCCATAACCAACCAAGCTACTTATGAAGTATCTAAGCTATAGAAAAACAGTTCTCACAAATTCTACACTCAGGAATTTAGCACCCAAGCAGCAGGATGAATTCTGGTAAAGGAGAATGTGCTGGGTCATGTATGTCAAGTAGTTGATAGTGAGCATTTAAGATATTTTACTCTTAGATCTAAACTTGAAAAGGTTGGGAACATGAGCAGAATGCTGATGTAGAAATGAAGACAAAAGGGGCAGAGTCCATTCACTGATGTTGGGGAGAAGAAGCCTGTTAGCTTGCCAGACTCACTGGGGACCACCAGAGACTAAATTTAAATTCATTCCCTTCCTGGATGTGCAGTATAAAAGATTTCTTACAAAATATTTGACTGGGCACTTCCTTTTGCAATTTATTTATTGACTTTTGTTTTAAAAATATTAGATATTTGTACATGCATATAAAGTGTTTGGATCAAATCCACCCCATTCCCTCACATCGGTTCCTCCCCTGTTCCCTACCACTTTCTCCTCCCAACTTCATGTGTTTCTTTCTCTCTTGTTTTTTAATACCTACTGGGTCCATTTATTACCTGATGCGCATGCATGTGGAGCCATCTACATGGGAAGCCTCTTAGGATCCACATCCATGAAGAAAACTGACCCTTCCTCAGCAGCCATAAATTGTCAATAGCTCTTCAGACAGGGGTGGGACTTCATGGGCTTCTTCCTGTCCATGCTAAGATTTTGGCTGGCTTGATCTTGTGCAAATCTTATACATCCAGGCACGGTTGCTGTGAGTTCACATGGGCAGCTGTGCTGTAATACCCGGCAAACACTGTTTCACTGCAGACATCTCCCTCTGGCTTGTAGACTCTTTCAGCCCCTTCTTCCATGATGATCCCTGAGGGGTATGATGTAGATGTCCCACTTAGAGCTGAGCACTCTACCGTTTTATTTTCTGCATGTTGACCAGTTCAACATGGATCTGTCTATTCATCATCATCTACTACAAAAAAAGAAGCTTTTTTGATAAGAATTGAAAGATGCACTAATCTATGGGGATAAAGATAAGAACTTAGGGAACTGTTTAATACTATGTCCATTCATCAGAATAACATTAATAGGTTTTCCCTGAGTACTTATGGCCTGGCCAGCCACAAGTTTTGAGCCAGAAGCAGGCCCCTCAAACTTGCTCTGTATCTGAGGTTGTCTGTTGTGCTGGTATTACAAGCACATGCTGCCATCTACAACATTACTTTTTGTTTTTAATGGAAAAAATGTTTATAATGCTATTTTGAATATACTTAATAATGTTAGTTTGTGGTGCCATGTTTAGAAATTGGGCATATGATGCTTGAAATGCTTTCTTTCTTGTTCTAAAGTGTCCAAGTCTAGTTTTCTGTTTTTCTTTTTTCTTTTTTTTTTTTTTTTTGTCTTTTTGAGACAGGGTCCCCCTATAACCCCAGCTGGCCTGGAACTCACTCTGTAGACCAGGCTGGCCTTGAACTCACAGAGATCTGCCTGCCTCTGCCTCCCAAGTGCTAGGATTAAAGTCATGCCCCACCACACCCAGCTTAAAGATGGTTCTTGGCCACCATGTGTGCGCTGGGTCCTCTGCAAGAGCAGTCGGTGCTCTCAACCACTAAGCCATCTCTCCAGCCCCATAATTGTCTTATTCTATGCTTTTCACTCTGTGCTCTGGGAGGCGTGGAGGATTGAGAGTTTCCTTCCTCTTAGTAACTTGGACAGTAATGTAGAAGAATGATCCAGAAGATTCTAGACATCAACCTCAGGCTTCACCATAGGGAAACACACATACACGCATGTGCGCCCACAAGTAACATACATCATACAGTACACATATACACATGAAAAGATCCAAACTTGAGCTCATACAACTTCAGCCACCTCATATTTGACAAAGGGGCAAAAAATCCTCAATGGAGGAAAGATAGCTTCTTCAGTAAATGGTGTTGGCAAAATTGGATCATCATTTGTAGAAGAACAAAATTAAACCCCTACCTCTCACCCTGTACAAAAATCAACTCCAAGTGGATCAAAGACCTCAACATGAAGCCTGACACCCTGAAGGTGATAGAAGAAAAAGTTGGTAACAACCTACAAGTCATAGGCATAGGAAAAGACTTTCTAAATCAGACAGCAGCTGCACAGGAAGTAAGGTCAACAGTCGACAAATGGGACCTTATAAAACTCAAAAGCTTCTGTACAGCAAAAGAAACAATCAAGGAGGTGAAGTGAAAACCCACAGAGTGGGAAGAAATCTTTACCAGTGATACATCTGACAGAGCATTAATATATATAAACTACTCAAAAAACAAGTAAGAAGACAAATGACCTAGTCAAAAAATGGAGTAAAGAGCTGAACAGAGACTTCACCAGTGAGGAATTAAAGATGGCTGAGAAACATCTTAAAAAGTGTTCAACATCATTTATAATTAAGGAAATGCAAATTAAAACCACTCTCGGATATCATCTCACTCCAGTACTGCTAGCTAAGATTAAGAAAACAAAAGACAACAGATGCTGGAGAGGTTGTGGGGAAAGGGGAACACTCATCCACTGCTTGTGGGAATGCAAACTTATACAACCACTATGGGAAGCAGTGTGGAGAAACTTTAAAAGACTCAGAATGAGCCTACCACCTGACCCAGTCATACCACTGCTGGATATATACCCCAAAGACTCATCCTACTGCAAAGATACATGCACATCCATGTTTATTGCAACTCTTTACATAATAGCGAAGAGCTGGAACCAACCCAAATGCTCCTCAACAGACAGATGGGTGGATGACAAAAATGTGCTATATCTACACAATTGAGCACTATTCAGCGGTAAAGAAAGATGGCATTATGAACTTTGCAGGTAAATGGATGGAGCTCGAAGCCATTATGCTGAGTGAGGTAACACAGTCCCAGAAATACAGAGAATGGTTTCCCTCATTTGTGGATACTGACACGAAATCCCCCAGATGAAGGCAAGCTGAATAACATTATTGTTATATTTACGTTTATCTGAAAGCAACTGTGTTGTTATAATATGAATCTCTCAAAAGGCTCTAGAATCCACCCAATTATTTTCAGACTCTGTAATTACTGTATATGTATATGTATGTATCCATATTTTAGAGTAATATAAAATTAATGGAGGAAAATGTGAATTCCTATGCATTAAAAAGTAGACTGAGAGAAAGATGCAGCAGTTATGGCAGAATGCATGATCTGAGGTGGGGTGGGGTGGGGGGAAGGAAAAGGGGAATATGCTTGCACTGAATTGAAAAATGATGTATGAAGTACACAAAATATCAATAAAAAAGAGGAAAAAAGAAATAAAGAATTGTAAACTATGCAGGGTGGCTCATGCCTGTAATCACTACACTGAAGAGACCTAGTACCATGACTTACTTTAAGGCCAGCTTTGGTGAGAGACTATGAACCTGTCAGAAAAAAAGACAAAAAAGCTGTAGAATTATAGCATGGGTTTCAGTGTGTGTTAGTTAGTTAGTAAGGACTGCATTAAGCAATTGCTTCAAATTTGGTATTTTAAAACAAAAGAAATTTATCTGTCACATTAAGATGTTGACAGGACCTGGCTTTCTCCCGAGAACAGGATCTTTCCTCCTCTCACAATATTGCCAATGGTCCCCAGAGTCCTTTTGGGTCATACATTCATCATTCCAGTTTGCCTTCTCCCTGAGTGTCGCTGAATGTCTCCTGTTCTCTTATAAGGACACCAAACAGGTTGGATTAAGGGCCCTTTATATTCTAGCATGACCTCGTCCTGGCTAATTACATTTGCGGTAACTGTTTCCATATAAAGTCTTCTGAGGTACTGAGTGCTGGGACTTCAACAGGTCATTTGGGGGGACACAGTTCAACCCAAAGCAGTAGCCACATGGAGTTTAACATTTATATTTTCTTCGGGGAGCTGCTTCAAGGAAGATTACTCAGTGGGAACTTAAACTGTGGGCTGAAGCTTCGGTGACTTTTTTTAAGTGCCCTTCGGGAGAAGGAAAAAAGCAAGCAGGAACACAATGAACTGAGAACAGGAACACTAAACATGAATGGCTCTGCTAGCCTTTATTCAGTAAACAATTGGCAGCATTTTTCTGTGTTTCTGTGTAGAAGCTAATTAGAAATTACCTTTCCGGAGTTTATTGTGAGCAAGAAGCAAGTAGGTAGGCCTTCAGTAGGTCTGTGGGTGGGGTGGACAGCCCTCCATGGTAAGTCATTACACCTGACAGCAGCATAAAAGGACCAAGAACAGAGGTGCAAATGGCAGGGCATCCAGCCTACAAAGCAATTGATTTAAAGGTTATATTTGCTAAGCAAGAGAGCCATGGAAATGAAACACACAGACAATGGACAGTTCTATGATTGAAACAGAGGAAATGCAAGCATTTCTATAGCTTTGATCTTCTAGGTTATATATTTTTCTTGTTCCTGTAGTTCATAATGTAGTATGTATTATATTGTGATGCATTAAAATAGATGTATAATATTTCAAATTGAATGAGTATCTTCTGTTCATAAAAATTCACAGCATGCTCATTTATTCAGGGGAATTTCTGTGAATTTAGATGTGTCTGTTTCTATCTCTGACTGGGGAAACCTGTCTGGCTCAGAGACTTCAGTGCTGAGGCTAGGATCTTCATCCAAGTGCACCTTCTCCTATTATCCTGTACTTTCATTCAATTATAACATTTGACAAGACTCATCTTTTCTCTTAATATTTTTGAAGTTTTATGCATTTCATACAATATTTCTTAATAAAATTTAGACCCATTCCCACTCCAATGCCCTCCTCATGAACTCTGCATTCTACTATAATTAAGTCCTGTCTTGCATCTTTTTCTCAGTCTATTTTTTTTCACATTAAAAAAATTTTTTTAATTTATTTTTTGTGTGTATGAATGTACTGTCTGCATGTAGGTTTGTGCACCCGTGTCATGCAATGCCTCGGAGGTCAGAAGAGGGCGTTGGATTCCCCTGGAACTGGAATTAAAGACGGTTCTCAGCTGCCATGTGGGTGCTGGGAATTGAACCTGGGTCTTCTGCAAGAGTACTCAGTGCTCTTAACCACTAGGCCATCTCTCCAGCCCCAAGAAAATGCACATTTTTTTTTGCAGTCCTTTCTGTTGTTGTTGTTGTTGTTTCCAATATGCATTATGCCCAACTGCTTTGTACAAAAGCTCAGGGGGCCCTACACAAGAAATACTTACAACTGGGTAATTGGCACTAGCATCCACAGATGAGGGATATCATTCGTCGTTTGTTTTTCTGGGACTGGGTTACTTCACTCAGCATGATGTCCTCTAGCTCCAGCCATTTTCCTGCAAAGCTCTTGATGTCTTTCTTTACTGCTGCATGGAACTCCATTGTGTAGATGTACCACATTTTCTCTATCCACTCGTCAGTTGAGGGGCATTTAGATTGGCTCCAGCTCCTTGCTATTGTGAAGAGAGCTGCAATAAACATGGCCATGCATGTATCTCTGTGGTGGCATAAGTCTTGAGGGTACATGCCCAGGAGTGGTATGGCTGGGTCGGGTGGCAAGTTCATTCCAAGTCTTCCAAGGGTTCTCCACACTGCTTTCCATAGTGGCTGTACGAGTTTACATTCCCACCAGCAGTGGATGAGTGTTCCCCTTTCCCCACAACCTCTCCAGCACTTGGTATCATTTGTTTTCTTGATCCTAGCCAGTCTTATTGGAGTAAGATGATATCTTAAAGTGGTTTTCATTTGCATTTCCTTAATGATTAGTGATGTTGAACAGTTCTTGAGGTGTTTCTCAGACATCTCTAATTCCTCACTTGTGAAGTCTCTGTTCAGTTCTTTGCTCCATCTATTGAGTGGGTCATTTGTTTTCTTTTTTCTTTGTTTTTTGAGTAGTTTATATATTCTGGAAATCAATGCTTTGTCAGATGTATCTGCAGTGAAGGTTTCCTCCCACTCTGTGGGATTTCTCTTCACTTCCTTGATTGTTTCTTTTGATGTACAGAAGCTTTTGAGTTTGATGAGGTCCCATTTGTCAATTGTCGACCTTAATTCTTGTGCAGCTGCTGTCAGATTTAGGAAGTCTTTTCCTACGCCTATGTCTTGTAGTCTGTTGCCAACTTTTTCTTCTATCACCTTCAGAGTTTGGGGTTTCACGTTGAGATCTTTAATCCATCTGGGGTTGACTTTTGTACAGGGCAAGAGGTAGGGGTTTAATTTCATTTTTCTACAAGTGGTGATCCAGTTTTGCCAACACCACTTGCTGAAGATGCTGTCTTTTCTCCATTGTGGCTTCTTGGCCTCCTTGCCAAATATGAGATGGGTGAAATTGTATGTGCTCAGATTTGGATCTTCGGTTTTGTTCCATTGGTCAACAGGTCTGTTTTTGTGCCAGTACCAGGCTGTTTTTATGACTATAGCCCAGTCTATTTTTTAACATTTTATTGAAGTTTTGTGCTTTTATACATCATTTCTCATTCCAATCTAGACTCCTCCCCTTCCATGCCCCCCTACCCCAACTGAGTTCAAACACCCTGCCATTCCTGCTGTGTATCTTTTTCTGATTGTTTTCAAAGTTTTCCAAAGCAGAGGATTATTGTTCTTGTGGGAACTTTACTGTTTCAATCTGTTCCTTGTCCCAGTTCCTTTGCTGTTGTTTCCTCCAATCTGTATTGATTCAACATATGCACATATATGTGTGTGTGTGTATATATATATATATATATATATGTCACACCTATACTAATATTATATCATCTGTACATAAAGTGTCATTTCCATACCATATTTCAGGATTCACAGTTTTCTTTTTTAAATTTATATTACTCTAAAATATGCCTACATATCTTCCAATCATATACCAAGATTACAAAGTCTCAAAATAAGTGGTGCGTTAATTCTATAGCCTGTTAAGGGATTTACATTATAAGAGCACAGTCACTTTCAGGGAAGGGGATATATAACATTGATGTTGCTCAGTTTGCCTTACAACTTGGTTCTTGGTAGTAGCACCCACAAATAAATGTCATTTGCTTTTCCGGGACTGTGTTGCTTCACTTAGCATAATATCTTCTAGTTCCATCCATTTACCTTCAAAGTTAATGATGCCATCTTTCTTTACAGCTACATAGAATTCCATTGTGTAGATGTACCACATTTTCTCTATCCACTCATTGGTTGAGGGGCATTTGAATTGGCTCCAGCTCTTCACTATTGTGAAGAAAGCTGCAATGAACATGGCTGTGCATCTATCTCTGTGATAGGATGAGTCTTGTGGTTATATACCCAGGAGTGGTATGGCTGGATCAGGTGGTAAGCTCATTTTGAGTCTTTTCAGTGTTCTCCACACTGCTTTCCATAGTGGTTGTATGAGTTTACATTCCCACCAGCAGTGGATGACTATTCCCCTTTCCCCACAACCTCTCCAGCATTTGGTATCACTGGTTTTCTTGATCCTAACCAGTCTTACTGGAGTGAGATGATATCTTAAAGTGGTTTAATTTGCATTTCCTTAAAAGATGTTGAACACTTTTTAAGGTGTTTCTCAGCCATCTTTATTTCCTCATTTGTGAAGTGTCTGCTCAGCTCTTTACTCCATCTTTTGAGTGAGTTATTTGATTTCTTACTTCTTTGTTTGCTTGAGTAATTTATATATTCTGAAAGTTAATGCTCTGTCAGATGTATTACTGGTGAAGGTTTCCTCCCACTCTGTGGGTTTTCTTTTCACTTCCCTGATTGTTTCTTTTGCTGTACAGAAGCTTTTGAATTTAATGAGGTCCCACTTGTCAGTTGTGTGTGCAGCTGCTGTCTGATTTAGAAAGTCTCCTACACCTGTGTCTTGTAGGTTGTTGCCCACTCTTTCTTCTGTCACCTTCAGAGTTTTGGGTTTCACATTGAAGTCTTTGATCCATTTGGAGTTGATTTTTGTATGGGGCGAGAGGTAGGGGTTTAGTCTATTTTAACTTTTTTAATGCATAAGTTTACTGTTTTGGTCAGTTCTTTGAACAAGCCTTTTGTTTGTTTGTTTGTTTGTTTTTCTTTTGTTCCCTTTAATTTTAGATTGCTCCAAAATATGCATATATATATCCATATATATATATATATCCATATATATATATAGCGCATTAATATATATATATATATATATATCCACAAATATAGCCAAAATTACAAAGTCTGAAAATACATAGTTAATTCCAAACACATTTAAGGATTCACATTTAACAGAAGTTTGCAGCAGGCAGGTAAAAAGAATATTGCTTTACATTCACTAAATTACATAGCAAGGTTGACGTATGTTTTCATGTACTTTTAAAGAAGAGATTTATTCTTTCTCATAAATCTTAGAACTTAGGAAAATAAGAGACATAAACTTAAGCTATATCTATAGTAATATCAGTCAGTGTGGTATTATTTACTAACAAATTTCCCACCTTGACTACATATAAGTATTTGGTGCTAAGATCTACAAATGACACCATATGTATTTCTTTGCTTTTCTGGGACTATGTTTACTACATCGTTCAGCATAACAGCTTCTAGTTCCATCCATTTACACCTGCAAAGTTCATGATGTCATCTTTCTTATACCACTTGCATAGAACTCCATTGTGGTAGATTTACCACATTTCATTTTCCACTCATCAGTTGAGGGACATTTAGGTTGTTTCCCAGCTCTTGTCAGTTGTGAAAAGAACTGCAATAACAGTTGTTGTGCACATATCTCTGCTATAGGATGAATTCTTTGGGTATACACCCAGGAGTTGTATGACTAGTTCTAATGTAGGTTCATTTTTAGTCTTTTAAGAGTTCTTTAACACATGCTTTCCATAGGAGGTTGCAGGGAGTTTTCAATCCCACAAGCAGTTGATGAATGTTCCCTTTCCTCACAACCCTCTAGTAGTTGTATCATTTGTTTTCTTGAACAGAACCAGGTCTTACAAGATGTAAGTGATGTTCTTAAAGTGGTCTTAAGAAGTCATGCATTCCTTAATTCTAACGAGTGTTGAACCTTAGGATGGTTTTTAAACATCTTTATTTTCTTCTGTTGAGAAGTGTCTGTTCAGATGTTTAGCCCATGTTTTATAATCTGGCGGTTGTTTCTTGGTCCTTTTGTTTTGAGGTAGTTTATACACTCTGGATGTTAAACCTTTGTCAAGTGTGCCACTGGTGAAGTGTCCCTCCCACTCTGTGGGTTTTCTCTTCAATTATTTCTTTTGCTGTACAGAAGCTTTTTTTAAGTTTAATGAGGTAAGCGATGATTCTCTATTGTTGACCTTATTTCCTGCAACTACTGTCTGATTTAGAGATTCTTTTCCTACACCTATACTTGTGTAGTGTACTGACAATGTGTTTTTAATAACATTTCAGAGTTACAGTTTTTTTCACATTGAAGTCTTTGATCCATTTAGAGTTGACTTTTTGCAAGATGAAAGATAAATGTCCAGAAAACCAACACTTCAGCCGGGCGTGGTGGCGCACACCTTTAATCCTAGCACTTGGGAGGCAGAGGCAGGCGGATCTTTGTGAGTTCAAGGCCAGCCTGGTCTACAGAGTGAGTTCCAGGACAGCTGGGGCTACAGGGAGACCCTGTCTCAAAAAGACAAAAAAAAAGGTGAAAGGTAGGGGTTGAGATTCATTCTTCTGCAAGTGGTGATCCAGTTTTGCCAGCACCATTTGCTGGAGATACTGCAGTTCCTCCATTGTTCTTGGCCCCTTTGTCAAATATCATGTGTCTGAAATTGCATGTACTCAAGTTTGGGTCTTCAGTTTTGTTCCATTGATCTATGGGTCTATTTTTGTGCCAGTTCCATGCTGATTTTATGACTATTGTTCTGTAATAGAATTTGAAATCTGGTATAGTAACCCCCCCCCCCGCATTACTCTTTCTGATCAGGGTTGCTTTGGCTATCCATGGTCTTTTATTTTTCTATATAAGTTTTAGGATTTTTGTTCTAATTCTGTGAAGGAAGTCATGGGGATTTTGATTGGGATTGCATTGAATCATTATATTACTTTGGGTAGGATGGTCATTTTCACTATATTAATTCTAATCCATGAGTGTGGGAGGTCATTCCATCTTCTTTTGCTTTCCTCAATCTCCTTCTTAAAAGATTTAAAATTTTCATTGTAGAGATCTTTAATGTCTTGGGTCAGGTTTGTTCTGAGATATTTTATTATTTATTTATTTATTTATTTATTTATTTATTTAGAGGCTTTTGTGAATGGGATAGTTTCTATGAACTCCTTCTCCAGTTGCTTGTTATTGGCATGTAGAAAGGCTACTGATTTTTGTAGATTAATTTTGTAACCTGCCACTTTACTGAAACTGTTAATTATTTCTAGGACTTTTCTGTTGGAATTTTTGGCATCCTTTAGAAATAATATCATGTGATCTGCAAAAAGGGCTTGTTTGACCTCCTCTTTTCCAATTAGTATTCCTTTAATTTCCTTCTCTTATCATATTGCTCTAGAGAGTTTCAAGCGCTGTATTGAAGAAAAGGAGTAGAGATAGTGGCAGTCTTCCCTGGTTCCTGACTTTAATGGGGATCCTTCTAGTTTTTCTCCATTTAGAACAATATTGGCTATGGGTTTGTTTGTATATAGCTTTACTTATGTTGAGTGAGGTATGTTTCATCCAGTCTAATTCCCTCTATACTACTTTAAATATAAAGGTGTGTTGAATTTTATCAAAGGCCTTTTATGCATCAATTGAGGTGACTGTGTGGTTTTCATCTTTGAGTCTATTTATATGATTTATAACATTTATCAATTGACATATATTGAACCATCCCCATGTCTCTGGGATAAATCTGACTTGATCATGGTGGATGATTTTTTTTTTTTTTTGATGTGTGCTTGTATGTGGCTTGAAAGTATTTTTTGAGAATTTTTGCATCTATATTCATTAAGGATATGGGTCTATAGTTTTCTTTTTTGGTTGTATCTTTGCCTGGATTTGGTATTAGAGTGATGCTGACTTCACAGAAGAAATTTGGTAGATTTCCCTCTGTTTCTAACCTTTTGAATAACATGAGTAATATTGGTCATAGGTTCTCTTTAAATGTCTGATTGAATTCTACTGTAAATCCATCTAGGCCTGGGCTTTTTTTAGTTAAGAGGTTTTGTTTTGCTATTTCAATTTCTTCATAGGTTATGGATTTGTTTAAGCTGTTGATATCTTCTTGGTTAAGCTTTGACGGTTCCCATGATCTCAGATATTCATCCTTTTCTCTTAGGTTTTCATATTTAGTAGAGTTTAGGTTTTTAAAGTATTTCTGTATAATGTTCTGGATCTTTTTCTTATCTGTTGTGATGTTTCCACTTTCATCTCTAATTTTGTTGATTTGGAGTTGTTCTTTCCTTTGGTTAAATGGGCTAAGGTTCCATCTATCTTGTTTATCCATTCAAAAACCCAGCTCTTGGTCTCAATGTTTTTTGTATTATTTTCTTTGTTTCTATTTTGTTAATCTCTGGTCTGATTTTTGTTATTTCTTCTTGTCTCTTTGGTTTGGGAGTCATTTGTTGTTGTCTCTCAAGTGTTTTGAGTTTCAATGTTAGGTTGTTTATTTATGCTATTCTGTTTTTTGTTTGTTTTTTTATTTAAAACATTTGTTTGGGCTGGAGAGATGGCCTAGCAGTTAAGAGCGCTGACCGCTCTTACAGAGGACACGGGTTCGATCCCCAGCACCCACATGGCGGCCAAGAACCGTCTGAAACTCCAATTCCAGGAGAACTCCAGTTCCAGGGGAATCTGACACCCTCTTCTGACCTCCGCGGCATTGCACGACACGGGTGCACAAACCTGCATGCAGACAGTACATTCAGACACATAAAGAAATAAAAAAAAATTATAAAAAAAAATTTGTTTTTTATTTTATTTATTTTTATGTGTGTGAATATACTCTGTGCATGTAGATTTGTGCACTGTGTCGTGCAATGCCTTGGAGGTCAGAAGAGGGCGTCGGATTCCCCTGGAACTGGAGTTAAAGATGGTTCTCAGCAGCCATGTTGTTACTGGGGATCGAACCCAGGTCCTCTGCAAGAGCAGTTGTCACTCTTAACTGTTAGCCCATCTCTCCAGCCCTATTCTTTTCTTTTAATTTTAATGTAGGCACTCAGAGCTATAACTTTTGGGGGGAGTGCCTTTAGAGACAGGGTCTCCCTGTAGCCCCAGCTGTCTTGGAACTCACTCTGTAGACCAGGTTGGCTCTGCTTCCTGAGTGCTAGGATTAAAGGTGTGCACAACCACGCGTGGCAGAACTATAAATTTCCTTCTTAGGACTTCTTTTAAAGTTTCCCATAGTTTTCTTTTGTGTGTGTGTTGTGTTATCTTTTTCATTTAATTCCAGGAATACTTTTATTTCTTTCTTAATTTCTTCTTTGACCCAATCATTATTCAGGAGTGTGTTGTTTAATCTCCATGAGTTCACGTAGTTAATAAGGCTTCTTCTGGTGTTGATATTAAGCTTTATTTCATTGTGGTCTGATAGAATGCCTGGAATTATTTCAATATTTTTTGTGTTTGTTAAGGTTTGTTCTATGCTCCAGTTTGTGGTCAATTTTTGAGAAAGTTTCCATGTGGTGTTAAATCGAAAGTATAGTCTTTGGTGCTTGTGTGGACTATTAGGTAGATGTCTGTTAGGTCCATTTGGTGTATTGCATTGTTTAGTTCAGATATCTCAGTTTATTCTTTCTCCAGTTGACCTGTCTAATGTACAAAGTGGGTTATTAAAGTCCCCTACTATTAGTCTATTAGTGTATTGGGATTAATTTGTCCCTTAAAGTCTTGTAGAATTGTGTATGAAGTTTGGTGCACCAGAGTTTGGTATACATATATCGATTGTGATATCTTCTTGGTTAATCGTTCCTTTGATAAAAATGAAGTGACCCTTTCATCTCTTCTGGTTAGTTTTAGTTTGAAGACTATTTTGTCTGATATTAGGAAAGCAACTCCTGCTTGCTTCTTAGTACCATTTGCTTGGAATATTTTTTCCACTCTTTCAACTCAAAATAAACCTGCTCTTGAAGGTGAGATGTTTCTTGCAGACAACAAAAGATAGATTTTATTTCTTAATATATTCTACTAGTCTGTGTCTCTTGAGTTCAGTCCATTAATATTTAAAGTTATTATTGAGAGATGTATATTGCTTCCCATCATTTTCATTTCTATTTACATTCTTGATCTAGTTTGTATTTCCACAGTTTCACCTTCATTAATTACTTTCTGTTGCTGCTTTGGTATAGTTGTTCCTTTCTTTTGCTTTTTGTATTGCTTCAAGTATTCGTTGAAGGTTGCTTTTGTGAAGATGAATTCTTTCAATTTATTTATGTCATGAAAGATTTTTCTTTCTCCTTCAACTAAAATAGCCATTTTTGCTGGGTATTCTGGGTTGCCATCTATAGTCATTTAGTACTGGGAATTCATTGGTCCATGCTCTTCTGGTTTTCATCATTTGTACTGAAAACTCAGCTGTAATTCTGATGGGTTTTCCCTTATATGTGACTTGTTTTTCTTTCAGTATGCTCTTTTTGTTTTGAGTATCTACTGTTTTTACTATGATATGGCATGGGGGATTTCTTTTCTGGTCCTGTCTATTTTGTGTTCCATGTGCTTCTTGTATTTGTATGGGTATGTCAGACTCATCTTTCTTTCCTCCTATGAACAAAAGTTGAAATCAATTTCTAAAGGGACTTTTTTTCATTTTAAAAAGCCACGAGCTTTAAATATTTTCATTCATTCATATATCCTTATACCTTATACTTTTACCTTTATGAACTATTTCATTAAAAAAATCATTACTAATACTGTTGAATTGACAAGTTATAGTTATATGCATTTATGAATACAATAATATGTAGTCTGTTGTATGTTTACAAAGTAGAATAATTAAATCAAGTTTAATTAACCAATTACTCACCTTACTTACATATATTTTCATAGTGGAGCATTTGGAAATTTATTATATGTTATTTTGAAGTGTATAGCATACTTTCAGTGATTATAGACATTTAAATCTTACTCTTCTTTATTAAACTTGAAATCCAGCTGGTTGCAGGGGCACATGCCTTTAATGTCTGCACTTGGTAGGCAGAGGCAGGCCGATCTCTTTCAGTTCAAAGCCAGCCTGTTCTATATAGCATGTTCCACCAGACACTCTCTCAAAAATAAATGAATAAATTATAAATAAGTTAATTATAAATAAATAAATAACTGGAGAGATGGCTCAGTGGTTTACTGCTCTTGCAGAGGACCTGGGTTCTATTCCCAGCACCCACATGGCAGCTAAGAACCATTTTTAAGCCGGGTGTGGTCGTGCATGGCCTTTTATCCTAGCACTCAGGAGACAGAAGCAAGTGGATCTCTGTGAGTTCCAGGTAGGAGACCCTGTCTCAAAAAAGACAAAAACGAAAAAATAAAATAAATAAACTTGGAATCCTTTGATACACAGCTTCCTATTTGACACCTCTAATTGCCTTAATTATTTTATAAGTTTTGCTAGTTTTGAAGAATAGTTTAAATTAATTGCAGTGTAATTCAGTCTTCCCATTGATGAAATACTTGTGGATGAGAATCAATTAATTTAAGTTCTTTTGTTGTTGTTGTTGTTTTTTTTATTTTTTTGGAGGGGTCTTTTTGAGACAAGGTCTCCCTTTAGTCCTAGCTGGCCTGGAGCTCACTATGTAGACCAGGCTAGCCTTGAATTCACAGAGATCCACCTGCCTCTGCCTCCCATGTGCTAGGATTAAAGGTGTGCACCACCACGCCTGGCAATTTTAAGTTTTTTTTTTATAATATTGATCTTTATTAAATTAATCCTAGCACTTGGGAGACAGAGGCAGGCAGATCTTTGTGAGTTCAAGGCCAGCCTGGTCTACAGAGTGAGTTCCAGGACAGCTGGAGCTATAGGGAGACCCTGTCTCGAAAAGACCAAAAAAAATTAATTAATTGAGATTCAATTAATTTAATAAAGACCATTATTATAAAATATATAATTGTGTTTAATTGTGTGATTTTATGTTCAAGTTCAATGGCAGAATTTTTCCCAATATATTAGTCATTTGTCCAAAAGTAAGGTTAAGTCTGCTTTTAGTTTTACACAATATCGTACCTTTCAATATAGATCTAAGATATGGATTTTAAGAACTAGAGAATGTTAGATACTGTTACTATTAAGCAATGTTTTTGGAAAATCTTATTAAGCAGGTTGTTTTAATTTGAATCACACCACGTGGACATCTCCAGAAGTGAAGCATGTTAAGAATGCAGGACCAGTGCAGGAAGAGCTTAGGGAATGCAGCCCCAGCCAAACCCCATGTGCTGGAACCTCTGTGTGGTCCTGCTTACTCACTTACAGTGGGGCTAATAATTTCTATTCATTTGGCTGAATGATGCATTCAAAGAAATAAAGTTTTAAAGTTTAAAAAGCTTAAAAATGCATAATTGTATTGAAACTGCACAAGCATAAGATAGTTTTATTTAAAAGACTGAGAGACATTTTCTGTAGTAGATCAAAGAAAAGCCAGAATGGATAAAATGACTTTAGAAAGCTAAACTGTTGAAGAAACGTGAAAGGCAGACTGGGGATGTTCCTCAGCTGCTACAGGCTTGCCTCCCATGTATGGAGCTGTGGGTGAATCACCAGTAGTGCAGAAAGCTGTTGTACTGCAAGCCTGTAAACCCAGTGCTAGGGAAGAGGATCCAAAGTTCAAGGTCATCCTCAGATACATAGTGATTTCCAGGCCAGCCTAGGATACATGAGACCTGATAAGCAACATTTTCAGTTTGAAAATGCGGACTCTCTTCATCTGTATGTGGCCAATACTTAGTCACAGAGAAACATGTCTGAGGACAAACCGGATTTTTAGACTTTTGAAAGACTTTTTATACACCATGTATAGATCAGAATTCATATGTACTAGCTTTAAAAATTATAGAAGGCCACATTTGCATATATGAGGTGACATGAATTCCATAGCTAGCACATTGTTTGAAAAATAAGATCGCCTTTCTGGCCACTGATAGTGCAGATTCAGTACACACTTGACCTCTTTGTAGAATTTTTCTTGGGACTCCTTGAGTAGAAAAGGACAAAAGATGATTTTCTTCATATCATCCATGATTTTTGTCATTCCATTAAGAATCCAAATGTTAATCTTAGATTTGCTCTGCAGCAAGTGTTCTCCTGGGTGAATTTTCCTCTGCTTTGTGTGCATAGGGAAGGGTTAGCCGTGAATGGGCCCTAGACTGTGGGCGTAGTCCCAGTGCCAAACAAACAAGCAACTGTAACTGGTGTTTGCATTTTTGATTCAAGAAGTGTTTTCTGGTGTTTTGCCACTTAGGCACACATTACAGAGTATGGATTGAAAAATATGATCGTGAGCTCATTTTTTAGCTCATTTTTCTAGAGTAGATCACGTAGCATAATAATAAAATACTACTGACAAGTGTCAAGTGGTGGATACTATAAAGAAAGATGATTTTGGAGAAGATGTTCATCCTTTTAATAGGAGCTGAGACCTGAAGTTTGTAGTAGTGTAGACCAGGCAGCCACATAATCCTCATTCCTGATGGGTGGGCAGATTCGTATGAGGGCCCGGAGCACTAGTGTGGCTTTGGGTTTGAAGAGAAGTAACGAGACTGTGTCTGAAATGGAAAGACAGAAAAGAGATGTGGAAATTGATGGAGTCACAGAGGCTGGGTGCTGGTGGGTGGCATGGAGGGGGTACTTTGTGTGGGTCTAGCCTGGCTTTCAGTCCAGGGGAAGCCTTGACTATAACTGTCGGGATTAATTTCAGAAGGGAGAACAGAGGTTTCTAATCACTGGCAAGATACAAATGGAAGAGAGTCTGATGTTGTTTGGCCTTTGCCAGGCAGCACCTGGATGTTCTACAGTTTTCTAAAGCATTTTGGGACTTATTGATTTCAATATTAGGACTGAAGCAAGTAAGTTTTATATATTTGAAACTTTGAGTAAGTTCTGATTTGTCTTGAGTTTTAAAATTTCGAAATTAAGAAGAATGAAGAAATAAATGTTGAAATAAAAAAAATTCTTAACTGAAATTTTGACCTGAGTTTTTTGTTTTTTGGGTTTTTTTTTGTTTTTTTTTTTTAAATATTTTTTTATTTGTTTTATTATTTCTGTATGTGTATGAATGTACTGTCTGCATGCAAGTCTGTGCACCTGTGTCGTGCATTGCCATGGAGGTCAGAAGAGGGTCTCGGATTCCCCTGGAACTGGAGTTCTCCTGGAATTGGAGTTTCAGACGGCTCTCGGCTGCCATGTGGGTGCTGGGGATCGAACCCGGGTCCTCTGTAAGAGCGGTCGGCGCTCTTAACCGCTAGGCCATCTCTCCAGCCCCTGACCTGGGTTTTAAAAGTATGTACCGCTCAGTCTTTTTTTTATGTTTAGGAATTCACATTTTTCTCCATTAATTTTATATTACTCTAAAATATGGATACATACCCTCCACCCATATACAGTAATTACAGAGTCTGAAAATAATTGGTGGGTGGATTCTAGAGCCTGTTGAGAGATTCACATTATAACAACATATTTGCTTTCAGATAAACAGAAATTCCTAAACATAAAAAAAAAAAGACTGAAAGATGCAGGACAGTTATGGCAGAATGCATGATCTGGGATGGGGTGGGGTGGGGTGGGGGGAAGGGAAAGGGGAATATGCCTGAACTGAATTGAAAAATGATGTATGAAATACACAAAACATCAATAAAAAATAAAGAAATTTAAAAAAATAAAGAAAAAAGTATGTACCTCTTAGAATGGTAGAACCAAGAGATTGGATAGAATGCTTAATTGGGAAAATATGTATTGGGCATAAGGAACCTTGAAATGCTAGTTAAGGGTAGGTGGAAGGAAGAATTTACGTAGGTGTAAGATATAAACTTACGGGCTGGAGAGATAGCCTAGCGGTTAAGAGCACCGACGCTCTTGCAGAGGACCCGGGTTCGATCCCCAGCACCCACATGGCGGCTAAGAACCGTCTGTAACTCCAATTCCAGGAGAACTCCAGTTCCAGGGGAATCCGAGACCCTCTTCTGACCTCCGCGGCATTGCACGACACGGGTGCACAGACCTGCATGCAGACAAAACATTCATACACATACAAAAATAAATAAGGATAAAAAAAAATTAAAAAAAAAAGATATAAACTTACAATTGAGTAACAGCCAAGGAAGATGAATATGTTCCTTTGCGTATACAGCTACTATGTGTTTCAGAGCAGAGATTGATCTCACTGCTTAAGAAAATAATGTGGACTTTGCTTCTAGTGATTCGTCTTTCTGAAGGACATCTGCGATAAATGCATTTGGGTAGGTTTGTAAGAAACGATTACCAAAAAGTGTCCCGAAAAATAAATCTCTGTCCACCTTACTTAAATAAAACAAATGAACCAAAAAATAGCGCTGAGAAAGAGAATGGTAATTTTTCTAAATGTAAACATGTGATAACCTGCTTTGTGGATGCAAGATTTAGGAAAGTAGTAAAGATGGGAGTTCTGAACTTCAGACAACATTAAACTGAGACCTTGGAATGGGCTAAAATATTTGCAGGACAGGGTTACTCTGGCTCCCAGCAGAAGCTGGCAGAAGTTGTCTGTGAAGCACCACTGATGTTGATTTCCAGGATTTTAACAAATTAAGGTGAGGGAGGCTGCAGTCACTTATCACCAGTTTCCTGAGGAAGCACATTTTATGTGAAATCTGTCCCAAATGATAAAACTGAATATGTAGAAACTTATAGAAAACAATTGGAGTCATCAACTATACAAAATTCAGTGGTTGTATATGCATATTTAAAGAACTAGAAAATGAATCACAGAAGTGAACAAGAGATAGAAGTCTGTTGGAAATAACCAAGAAGATATGAAATAAAAACTCTCATGGCACTGTACAGTGGAGATCAATGTGACAGAAATGAAACCTGGAATAGTAAAATTATAAAGTCAATAAGATACAGCTAATGAGAAAATTAGTGAACTAGAAAATATATAGGGAACTACCTAGAAGGCAGTACAGAAGAGGAAAAAGAAACATGACTGGACTAAGGAGATGGCTCAAGGGCTAAGAACACTTACTGCTCTTGCACAGTATCCAAGTTCAGTTTCCCATACCGACATCAGGCAGCTCAGAACTGCCTACAGCTCCACCACCAGGGAATTTGATACCCTCTTCTGGCCTCTGTAGGTATCCACCTACATGCTTGGTGTATATTCACACACACACAAATAAATAAATAAATAAATAAATAAATAAATAAATAAATAAATAAATAAAATAAACTGTATCTGTAAAATGAAAAGACTGAGAAGATAAGTGTGCATGGTAACAGACTTCAAAGGAAGAGTGCTTCAATTGTGGAAAATGTATTCACTGATAATTTATAAAAACTCACAAAGCACATGAATTTAAAGATTTGGGATATACAAAGTATCTCCTGTAGGATAATTAAAAATATGACTGTTAGTGCTGGGTGCGGTTACTCATGCCTTTAATTCCAGCAGTGGGGAGACTGAGGCAAGTGGACCTCTGTGAGATTCAGGCCAGCCTGGTCTGCATAATGAGTTCCAGGTGGGACTTCAGGGAGACTTGTCTCAAAAAATAAAATAAAAAGAATTTTGGGCATCAATAAAATGATATTTCAGCTCATTTCTTCTTAGAGCTCTTTAAAAATAGCCTTTAGGAGTTAAAACACAAAGTTGTCCAGGTCGCCTAGATCGACAATCTTTCCAATCATTCTTTGATGTTCTTGAGCCTGGGGTATATGATTTGTGATTTAGATCTCCCATTTGAAGGTGGCCTTTCTGTAGTCATTTTTCTCTCTGCACTTGAACTATCTATGGTTCTCTATTATGACATATGTCTGCTCCATGGTGAGAAGTTTCTTGATGAAGGGTTAGAGCATTAAGCCATGGGTATAAGGCTGTTTAGAAGGACACTATATCAATTTTGTAAAAATGGTAGTAGTAAGTTCCATGAGTTCTTAGGTAAGTTACAGCACCAGGAGTGAGTTCTCTCTATTGAACAGGCTTCAAATCCAGTCCGGCAGCTGTTGGTTACCCCCAAGATGTTTGTACCATTATTCCACCATTTGTGTAGGGAGCTCCTTGTAGGCGTATCTACTCTCCTCACCCTCCTCCTCTAAGGAAGTCATATCTACTCTTCTCGACCTCCTCCTCCTCCTCCTCCTCCTCCTCCTCCTCCTCCTCCTCCTCCTCCTCCTCCTCTAAGGAAGGAGCTCGAGAAGAGTAGATATGACCAAAATGCCTTGTGCTCATGTGTGAAATTCTTAAAAAGAGGAGTTAGTCACAAGTCTAAAAGTTTGATTACTATAATTATGTTGCAAGATGATGGTGTAAGTTAATGAGACAGTAGTAATGATGAGGCAATCAATATGTGTTTGAATCAAAATCCATTATGATTGAATCACCTGACCAAAAAACTTACAAGAGTAAGAAAAGATGAATTCATTGACTCTTCTAGATTCAGTACTAATGACATGCACACCAAGACAAGTGGGGAAGATAAGATGAAGCGTTTTGTGAGAACAGGGATGGTCAGCATTAGAAAGAATAATTAAATACACTGTGGTGAGGGAGAGAACATTGAAATAAAGTTTCAAAGAGAAATCGAATTCTTGTAAATATTCATTTTTCTGGTGGATATTTGTGGAAAATAATACTTACCCCTAAGATCTTGTTTTATTGTATTCCAGAGTTAACAGTATAAGGATTGCTTTGAATGCAGCATTTTAACATGTTAGCTATGTTTCTATATGTCCTGCACTGAGACCCATGAAAAGTGAATAGCACAGCAAAAATCCCATTGCTAAACTCAGTGGAAACTAAATTTCTAGAGGTGGAATTTTTTGGTTGATAGAAATAAATAATGGCAAGAATATAGGGAGCAGTGTTTATAGAAATTCTTGGACTTGGGCACAGATTTGTCTGTTTTATTCTGAAGTGTGCATTTACAAAGCTATTGTACTGTTACCTCCCCAGGTTATTAATTTAACAGTGGAACAATTAACTATGATAACAACACATTTCAACAGAGCCTCATATAATACAAACAGGTTAGTACTCCCTCAGACTGTACCTAGGCAAAAAGGTCGAAAAGTCTTTTCGTTGAGCAAATAAAACAGTGATCTGAGAAGCAGAGGTGAGTCAATAATATACGAGCAGAGGTGCACTATAGGGAAGATTTGAGGAGTGACTGGATTCCTAGAAAGGAGGAAAAGCTCAACTACCTCTAAATGTTTGGCTTGTAATACTGCATGTAATAAGGGAATATTAAAAATAGGCTTTACATTTTTGTGTGTAGCAGGTGTAATGTGGCCATAAAATATTATAGATATGCAAATTAAATGGTATCAAACTTTCAGAGAGCTATAAAATTACCATTACATTAGTGATGGTGAATAATTTTGTTTTGGCCTTTTTATTTGTTTCTTTTTTTTTTCTTTTTGAGACAGTGTCTCACTGTAGCCCAGGCTTACCTACAGCTCACTATGTCCAGGCTGGCCTCTATCTCTTGAAAACCTTCCTGTCTTGAGGAGCATATGCTCCCAGGCCTTGCAGATAATGAGTTTTTGCTGAGTGTAAATTGCTGTCAGTACCAAGGGTGACTGGTGGTCAAAGTGCAGACTGTTTGAGTGACAAGCCTGGCTGATGGAGTTCAGGGTACTCCTGCTACTTAGCACTATTTGAAGGACCAGGCCACCACACTGGTTTCCTCTGCTCTCAGCTGCCTCATGCTGAGTCCCTGTGAGTCATTATACATGTGCTTCCAATTTCTTTTCCTCCTAAACAAGACTTAGATGTTAAAATATATTTTAAAATGTTGTAGATATTGATGGATACAGTGTGATAACTGAATATATAGAGAGAGTCTTTAAAAATTTTTTCATTACATTATTATTGAATTTTTGCAATTTTCAAACTGTAGAATTTGATGGTATTCGGATGCCCTCCCCATCCTCATCTTCCCTCAGTGCCCCCCTCCCAATTCAGTGTACTCCACTATATGTACAGTGCAGCCTATAGAGTCTATATTTTGTCCCTGTGTGTCCCTCAGTGTGGGTCCATCACTAGAGCCTGGTTAACTTTCTGAGAGTCCGTCCCTGTGAGAGGCTGTCTCTCCCTCCCAGCTGCCATCAGTTCCTCAGGTTGGGCTGGGATTTCTTACCCCGTTCTCCATTTCTATGTGGGGATTTTGTCTAGTTGAGCTTGCATGGGACTAGTGCCTGCTGTCACCATTGCTGTGAGTTCACATGTGTTACTAACCAGATGGCTAGAAAACTTGGTTTTTTGGTTGTCGATGGTTGTGTGTCTGTATGTCTGTGTGTCTGCCTGTCTGATCATCCACCGCTTCTGGCTCTTAAAATCTTTCTGTTTCCTGAAATAAACCCTGAGCCTTGGGAGGAAGAAGTTAGAAATAGCTGTCCTATTCAGTGGTGAACACTCTGCAGCCTCTTGTTCTCTGTACATTGGTCAGCTGTGGGTTTCTGTGTTAATCACCATTTGCTGCATAAGGAAACCTCTTGCATGAGATTGGAAAGATGCATTTATCTTATGTGTAGAGGTTGCACTGAAAATTCGTCACTTAGGATTAAGCATATTGCAAACAATTATTCTCTAATGTGACTAGCTCTGGAACTCCGTAATATTCTCCATCCTTTGTCAAAAGAAGCTTCTTGATGGGAGTAAATAGTACACTTGTCTGTAAATATGAGGATGGATATTTAGAATACAGTAAGTAATGACATTGGTCTAGAGATGTGGCAAAAGTAGGTTTTTCTCAGGCTGGAGAGATGGCTTAGAGGTTAAGAGCGCCGACTGCTCTTGCAGAGAACCCAGGTTCGATCCCCAGCACCCACATGGTGGCTGAGAACCATCTGTAACTCCAATTCCAGGAGAACTCCAGTTCCAGGGGAATCCGACGCCCTCTTCTGACCTCTGCAGCATTGCAAGACACGGGTGCACAAACCTACATGCAGAAAATACATTCAAATAAATAAATAAATAAATAAATAAATAAATTAGAAAAAAATTTAAAAAGTAGGTTTTTCTCTAAGATCTTTGACCTCTCCACCCATATATATTTGGCCATTTACAGTATTTCTTATTTTTACAGTATTTACAGTACCACACATTAAGTTTCCTCCCATTGAGCAGGCCTTAATTCCAATAGACAACTGTTGAACACCCAAAATAAAAATGCTGCTACTGCACTAATAGCAATAGTTTGCTGGACCAGTCATTGTTGAACACTTATTAGGTTCAATGCAGACAACACTATCCCATGGACTAAAGTCCTGGAATAAATATAATGGGAAAAGGAGAAAACCCGAAGAGCCCTGCATTTATCCCTCTGTTCTCTGACTGGGGACCGAGTGTGATCAGGGTCTCACACTCCCAACACTCTGCCCTCCTGCCATGATGAACTGCAGTCTTCCTTCAACCTTTGTGAGCCAAAATAAATCCTTTTTCCTGTTAGGTGCTTCTTTTAGGTATTTTATTACAGCAAGGAGAAAAGCAACCAAATGAAAAGCATATGGTGAGCCTGGATTAAAATTATGTAGATTATAATTCTATCTTTTTTTAAAAGATTGACACTGGAATAAAAGCTAATACCTACCTAGATAGCTAGGATTTCTGATTTTATATTTGTGGCCTTTGGGATATAAATTTTACCAGAAACTAATAGAATCAAAGTTAAATAAACCTAGTTAGTTTTAAAAGCAAAACAAAGCAGTGTCTTTCCTTTTTTTTTTTTTTTTTTTTTTNCCCAGCTGGCCTGGAACTCTCCGTAGACCAGGCTTGTCTTGAACTCACAGAAATCCACCTGCCTCTGCCTCCCAAGTGCTAGGATTAAAGGCGTGCACCACCACACCTGGCTTAAAGATGGTTCTTAGCCACCATGTGGGTGCTGGGAATTGAACCCAGGTCCTCTGCAAGAGCAGTCAGTGCTCTTAACCACTGAGCCATTTCTCTAGCCCCAGCAGTGTCTTTTCAAGAAATCAGTTTACTATTCTACCTTTACCAATGAAAATTCCATTCATGGTGGTGCACACCTTTAATCCCAGCACTTGGGAGGCAGAGGCAGGTGGAATCTCTGTGAGTTCAAAGCCAGGCTGGTCTACACAGAGCGTTTCAGGACAGCTGGGACTGCAGGGAGACCCTGTCTCCAAAATACCCCCCCCCCAAAAAATTCCATTTACTGTAGCTTTAAAATTTGAAAAAAGCCGAAGTTCAGAGATTTAGAGGACTTTTATGTAAATCAGCCTATACATCTCAGAAAACAAATTTTTTGAGATATAGGGTCCTAGACTGCATTGATGACCTTTGCTAATCACAATTAACATTCCAAACCTTTAAATATGCCTGACACTTTATCAGAATGCTATGATTGAGAATTTTGATAGGTTATTTCTGATCTATTTCATTTCTTTTTCCAGTGTTGTTTTTACTTATAATTGTCATGCTCATGTTGTAATTGTCACTAAAATTATCTGATTATTTTCTGCTAATATGGCCATCTCCTTATATCCATGTATATATTTAGCTTGACTTCTATAGATTAAGCCCAAGAGCAATAGAAGAGTTTGAAGCTTCTAGCGTTAACTTTCCCCCACACTCCAATGTTAAGATTGACTTGGAGAAAAATCACACCTTGATAAGCCACTAATCTTTTATAAGTAATTGCACAATCCCATTTTTGAAATTGGCTTCAGGGAGGTACTGTTTTACACTGAATGCTAAATAATATTCGGAAAGATTGCCAGATTTCTATTCTTTTCTATGTTGCAAATATTGTATTAAAATTTTCTTTCCCTTTTATTTTCTTTCTACATTCTACTTAGAGATTTATGTATTTGTAGAATATCATAATTAATAAGACTTTAGGTTCTGTGGTTAATTTTAGCATTTATTGCCCATCTCTTGACATGTGGATCACTCCATCTCAGCTTGTTCTGGCATACACAAATGCCACACACAGACAGCAGCTCTTATAAACATGGTATGGCTTTAAAAATTAATGTGTCAATTAGACATCAGCCAAGTGAGAAGATTCCTTCTTTTAGATCATGTTACATAAAAATTCTTGTTAGCACAGATAAAATGTATAATGTCTTGATTTGTGGGCCAAATCATAATTTGGCACTGGTACATGCGTAGGAGCTGATCTGATAAAAAGATGCTTTGTTTTGCTAGGACACACAAATGGAGAATGTACAGATGGATACTTCAGTGATTCTCCTAAAGAAATGGTATTGAGACAATTATATTCACGGTCATTTTGTGGGTCATTTTTCAGGTTTCTCTACTTCAGCTATAATCCTGCCATGGAAAGTAATGTGATGTTTTACATCATCTCAATGAAAGCCATCTCAGTGTTTATAATCTCCTTATTCAAAACAAGCTTTGAATCTTTAGTGCTTCTACAATTGGGAGATTTGTTTGAGAAAAGCGCTAAAAACTAAAAGGAAGAAAGGTTTTCAATTCCTGTCTTAACAGTAAGTTATTCCTCTGGGGTGGGAAGTTGATTCACCGTTGTTCCAGAAAACATGTTAGAATGTTTCTGTAATTGTGAGCATTTACTTCATGCAGAACTAAAGTAATGTCGTAGTGAACTACTGAAAAGAGTGTGTCTACGGTCCTGATCCAGTCATTTTATTTTCATAAGCTTGGTGTCTGCTGCTGTTAAGAAGAAAGTTATATTCTAATGCTACCTCTTTCTGAACTGGCTTTTTTTTTTTTTTTTTTTTTTTTTTTTTTTTTTTTTTTTTTTTTTTTTTTTTTTTTTTTGTCTTTTTGAGACAAGATCTCCCTGGAGCCTCAGCTGTCCTGGAACTCACTCTGTAGACCAGGCTGGCCTTGAACTCACAAAGATCCACCTGCTTCTGCCTCCCAAGTGCTAGGATTAAAGGCGTGCACTAACATGCCTGGCTTGAAGTGGCTTTTTAGGCATAATTGAGAGAACCTGTATGGAATAGCTAATTCTAGTCCATGCCTGTCAATCTGAGTAAAACAAAGCAGGCATATAAAGTGACCTGAAAACCAGGCATCTCCCTCAAGGGGTTGAACATTAGAAGCTTCCGTGTTCCCATCCACTGCCTCTGAATTGCTTTCTCTTCTATCGCTCTCATTCTGTTCTTCTTTATTTGCTCTGTGATATACCAAAAGCAGTGGCAGTTGATGAAAGTCCAAGTCATTGTGCTTTCATTAAACTTCTTTTGAAATTATCATTTTTATCTGATCAGGATTTTATGTTTAAATGACCTTTAAAACAAGCACATTTAAAGTAAGTTCTATGTGAAATTTTACTCTTTTATATCTGATTATGTTGTATTTGTTGCCTGGGGTCCCAAACTGTATACAATTTCCAAAAATTGTATTAAATGAACTTACAATTTTAATCATTAGCTTTCCTCAGGGAAGCTTGTTTGATTCCTTTCACAGCAAACTTTACAGAATGGGATTGGGGCCCTCTATCCTGACCCTCTCTCAATGAATAATTATAAAAATCTGTTCATGTTGGGTTGACCTGAGGAGGCTTGCTTCCCTGTTTTACAACTGTGCTCTATAATTTAAGAAGTCACTGATCTTAGGGCTTAAAATGAAAAAAAAAAGGAGTGCAGAGGCTCCTTTGCAGGTTTTATTGCTTTGCTGGATTACAGAGTTTTCACTTGTGCTAAGGGAGCATGAGCCCATTAGTCAGGGGCTGCTGTCACTGAGATTTGTGTTCTCCATTTTGGGGATTGTTCTAGAACTATGGACCACATGGCATTAATAACTGTCAGATAGAGTGAGTTATCCTATAATTTGAGTTAATATATGCCCCCTTTCTCTCTGTCTCTCTGTCCTGTATCTCTGTCTATCTCTATAACACACACACACACACACACACACACACACACACACACAGAAGGTTAACGTGAAGCTGGTGGTGTTTAGTATTGAGAACAAGGTAGCCTGAAGATATTTCTATGGCAACAGAGAGGCCCCTACAGATCTTTGTCTTATAAGGTTGATGCTATTTATTAGAGGCTGCCTGTTCCTCAGACTGTAATTATCATTAGGTGGAGAAAGGTTGCGCATGTGGGTGGACTGCTTGGCTGAAGCTTTCTGACTGATTTGTTTAGCACTGCTTTGAAATAAATTTCAAGGGAATATTAAGAATCTGAAATTCTTCTTCTTCTTGTCTCCATAGGTAAAGCCACAGCTAGTTACAGGGCGTTTGCTGAATGTGAATGATGTTTTTGACCAGACAACATAAACAGCAGCACAAAAACACAATTGAGAGCCATCAGTCTGCTATACAATTTTAGTGTGTATACAGTTACACTGTTAGAGAACTCCATGATTTCTTTTATGGGGAAAAAGCTCTTCAATACAGACAGCCTTTGAATTAATCAGGTTGTCACTGAAGTGTTTTCCAAACATGCAGGCTATGATTCATTTTTATCTTCTGCTTTTACAACTAGAACTTAGAACTTCCATGATTTTTTTCCTTGGCAAGAAATTTAAAGGCTGTGGGCCAACAGAAATCTCACCTTGATTAAAATGTGCATGAGTATTTTGTTTCCCTGAATTACCAGTCATAAGCAATACATCTAATAAGCCAACACTGTTTCATTGCTAAGGAAAGAACATGTATAGATTTGACTGACCTGAGGCAAAAAAAAATCACTTCACTTTTTGTTAAAAAAATGACAGTCACAGTTTTGCAAAAGCCTGCTATATTTTACTCCAGTTTTAATTTTTCTTAGCAGTTAAATCCTGTGTTTCACACTCAATATTCTATGTACCTCGTAGGGTTTCCATGAGTGTTAACGTAATGGCATAACTACTTATTTGGAAGCTATGTAATCATTCTATTAACACAATGTACGATGATGAATGATTTCCACTAAAGTTTTTTTTTAATTATGCTATCATCCATTATAGTGAAAAAAATAAAGGCTTAGGATACATTCTTCTGCTTTGCAGACATTTATTTGTGAAGTTATAGCTGCTAATTAATAACACTTAGGCAAATAGGAGTAGTAGACAAAATGGTTTTGTATATTGAGTATTACATAATAAATAGGTGAATTTTCTCTTTACATGTGGTGGTCTATCCATTTAGGTGCTGTATTAGTCAGTTTTCTGTTGCTGTGATAAACCCACCATGACCAAGGGAACTTATAAAAAGAAGAGTTTATTTGAGCTTACGGTTGACGGTTCCAGGAATTAGAGTCCATTGTGGCAGGAGGCATGGTGGCTGGGGCTGGAACAGAAAGCCGAGGTTGACATCTTCAAATGAGCACAGGTAGCCAAGAGAGAGCAACTGGAGCCTACAAGGCTTGTTGAACTCACTAAGCCCACCCTCAGTGATGTACTTCCTCCAGCATGGCCATATCTTTTAAGACCTCCCAAAACAGTGCCACCAACTGAGGACAAAAATGTCTGAATACTTGAAGCCCATGGGGGACATTCTCATTCAAACCATCACAGATGCCAACTTTACTCTAAGTTGTTTAGTTTAAGTAGTTTTATTTTCATGTATAGGCTGAACCTTTAACAGTAAATGCCTCTAATCAGTTTATTGATACTCTCAGTTTGGTAAAATATAATTATAAAAGAATTTCATGTGTTTTCTGAATCTACTAAATTCCCATTCCTCTTTTAACTGTCAGATATTTCCTGTAACTTATTAGAGACTTTCAGTTGTTAACAGAATAAAAGCTCTCCCTTTGCTTTTATATTTCAGTCTCCTGTCCAATTGTAGGCTTTTCCCAATAGGCTCAGACAAGGAATTACTTCGTTTTTTTTTTTTGTTTTTTTTTTTTTGTTTGTTTTTTTATTTTTTGTCTTTCCCTGTAGCCCCAGCTGTCTTGGAACTCACTCTGTAGACCAGGCTGGCCTTGAACTCACAAAGATCCGCCTGCCTCTGCCTCCCAAGTGCTAGGACTAAAGGCGTGTGCCACCACGCCCGGCAAGACAAAGAATTACTTCTTTATATGTCTGCTCCTTGCTTTGGACTGTGCTGCAAGAGGCTGAGGGGAAACGTCCTCTGGGATAATTCTTGGTGAGAATGGATGGATGAAGGAACAAAACTGGAATGGGAGTCCCTTTGCGAACTGATTGTCTTGGACTAATTCTTTGCATGTGATATCAGTGATGTCTTCTCTGCACAGATGATGCTTTTTACTCTAATATCTCGAAGGAACCCCACCTTCTCTGAGGCTAGGAGCTGTGCTTCCTCTCAGTCAGCCAGTAGGCCCTGTCTCTATCACCCTATCTGGACAAAGTGTCCCTAAGCATGTGGCCATCTAGTGCTGGGGTGCCCTTTCAGTCCCCATCTCCCTGAAGTGATGCCCTCAGGTGGCACTCATGTCCTCTTGTACTGTAGTTGCCATGCACTTCCAGTCCACCTTCCTTTTGATTATCTCTTAATTCAAAGCATGATCACAGCACTGCAATGCTAGAAGTGGGGAGTATGGGCTGTGACCTTTTCACCTTTTCAATAGTGGAAGGATAATCAATAGAAAATATTGCTCAGTTGCATGTTTGGCAAAGGACTGAGAGATGGTGTTTTTCTTCCATGCACTGTCAGATTTCAGTGGCAGCCAACTTTACCTCCCATTAGAGTAAGCACTTTATCAGCTCTGTCTCCCTCCTCACCTAGCAAGGGGCAGAGGACTTTGGAATTCTCTTTGTTGTTGTTGGTACTAATTTTCCTCTTAGGGACTTAACAGGAAGGTTAGGGTTAGATGATGCTTGTAAGAAGTACCACATTTTCTCCCATATCTTAAGGAGTCCTCAAGCAGTTCTCTGGCCCTGGGTATTTACAATGCTCGTCGTAAAGGAAATGGCTTGTTTCTGTGTATGTTTACTTTAGGTCTAGTACAATGGAAAACATCCTAGTAGAAGTCTATAATAAAGCTTTCTTTCCAGGAGGGATATAAAGATACCATGAGTAGAAGACAGAAAGAGCAAGATGGGAGAGGGAGAGAGAAAGAGAGGAAAGGAAATATATATTGTCCTTTGTATATGAAAATTGATAACCTGATGATCACTTTTGACATAGGATAATTTGCTCTTTAAACATATTTTAATCTCTTCTTTGTCAGGTGTAGATAAAGGGAGAGCTTGTTTAGTAAGAAAAAGATAAATGCTTTAATAAGAAGAATGAGTCAAGAAGGGCAGCTTACCCAGGATGACACTCCTAAAGGAAATGAAGTCTGAGTAAATATCTGGAGGACATACAGAGTTAGGCAGTTGGGAGAATAAGGATGTTAAATGTTTCTCAAGGGACAACTGTCTTGACAACAGATCAGAATGAAAGACAACATGGAACCTGCAATAACTGAAGGCCTAGGCTATCTGTAGCTGAAGGACTGGAAGGAGAGCATAGGAATGGTCTTATTTGGTTTAGAGAAATTCATAGAAATCAGACCTTGGGAAGCATTGGAGAATTCTCTGGAGACAACTAGAAAGCTACTGAAGCATGGTACATAGAGGCATCACATCATGAAACTTGTATTGCAGACTGATTGCTGGTATGCTAAGAGTCAATAGACCAAAGGGGCTGGAGGGGCTTGGAAGATCAGTTACCGAAACTGTTGGAGAAGTCCAGCAGTGACAACAGAGATATCTAGAACAAGGTTGTATGTGTGATGAGCAATAGATAAATTAGAGATCAATTTGAGATATGCCACCATCAGCATTTAAAGCTTCATAAGGAGCTGGAGAGATGGTTTAGTGGCTAAGAGCACTGGCTGCTTTTGCAGAGGACACTGGTTTGATTCTCAACAACTGTCCATAACTCCAGTTCCAAGGGAATATGACACTCTCTTCTGACTTCCATGAACATTTCTTCGAGAAAATACACTCATACACACAAAATGAAAATAATAAATAATCCCCCATTGGTAAAATGAAGAAAACAATAAAATTTAATTCACTAAGTTGACTCAAGATCAAATGAGGTAACACAGTATACTTAGCATAGGTAGCATCTGGAATGCAGCAAATTCCTGATTATAGCTTCAAATCATCAGAAAAGTATTTTTAAAATATTTTTTTCTACAATAAAGATCTTAACAGACTTTAAAAAAAGAAAATAATAGGGGCTGGATAGATAACTTCGTGGTTAAGAGCACCAACTGCTCTTGCAGAGGACCTGGGTTGGATCCCCAGCACCCACATGGTGGCTAAGAACCGTCTGTAACTCCAATTTCAGAAGAACTCCAGTTCCAGGGGAATCCGACACCCTCTTCTGACCTCCACGGCATTGCACGACATGGCTGCACAAACCTGCATGCAGACAGTACATTCATACACATACAAAATAAATAAAATTAAAAAAAGAAAATAATAAATACTAAAGACTCATGTGGGTTCTAAGGAAAGGGGGGTAGGTCAAGACTGAGGCACAGGTTTCCAACCTGGGATGCCAGGTGGTTTGATATTTCTGTCTACTGATTACAGAGGGCACTGGAAGACCTGATCTACATGAAGAGAAGGATAGTTTCATGTCAATGGGGACATAAAATTAGAGATGTTAAATAAGCATTTGACTATCAGAAAATACTTGGCCTTTAAAGCCATATTGTATTTGGAAAGCTGAATTTAGTACCAGTGTGGTTGGCTAGCTCCTTAAACAAGAATAAAGAGACCCTGGTCGTGTTGATATATTGAAGTGTTTGGATTCACAAAGTCAACTTTCTTCATTTGATTAAGATCCTTGTCTCATGAAAAAGTTTTAATAATTACTCTCAATAGAATTTACACTTTATATTTCCTCTTTTTACCTCAGTGCAGAAATGAAAAGGTCACTTTTGCCATAAGAAACAAGCTGAGATTTTAAGTTTGAGAATATGGTGATACACCCATCACATGTTTGAATGTAGGCATTAGTATCATTCAGGGTAGTGCTGGTGCCTTTTGAGACCAGATATAATGCATGAAAAAACTTTTCCAGGAATAACACTATTTATAAGTTTTAAATTTTAAAGTGAGAAACACAAAACTAGTGAAAGAAAAAGTTTCAGTGGTCTTAAGTACCTTTCACTTTCTTAGGTAACCACTGTGAACCATTGAATTAGAGTGAATGGATGGGCGGCGGGGCTATCATTGAGAACTCATGTGTGTGGAGCTATGAAACAGAATGTTCAAGTTTTAGGATAAAGAACAATATGTAGAAAGACTTGCTAACTCTAGAGAGGAAAGGCTAGATTTAGAGAAATTCTCCCACACATTAAAAATATTTCCAGGAGTTAGGTGGACAGGAGGGCTCTCATTACGCCCAGCCTGCCGATGACTGTGACCTTTACATTAGTTCTTTTGCATGAGGTAAGCTGAACCTGGCCCACTTTCACTGTCAGCTCTTTGTTTCCAGAGTAAGACTCAGGGGCTGCCTGATTCTGCGAGGGAGAAGCGGTCATTCTCCATTGACCCATTGTAGACAGTCAGAACATACCAATCCCCTCCTCCCGCAGTTCTCAGAATGGTAATTTTAAAATACTTTCTCCTTGGAGGTGGTGCTTTGTTGTTGTTGCTGCTGCTGCGGCTGTTGTTTGAGACAGTGTCTCACTATATACCCTTGGCTGGCCTAGAACTTGTTATGTAGAGGAGGCTGGACTCAAACTCACAGAGATCCTCCTACCACTGCCTCTGAAGGTTTGAGATTCCTTGCAAATTTTAAAACAACTTAGCTGGAACCTACTGTGTAACATAATCTACCGTAGAGAAGGCAGCTTGTCTTAGACTAAATAAGCATGACATCCGGCTCCATCTCGTGGGTGTGAAGCATACTTGGGACCTGATTCTTCAAAAACTTATCTTCTGCTTCATCACCTCACAGTTTCCACATAAAATGAGATAGGGTCTTTTCTCATTGGTCATCTCATCATGATTGAAACTCTGATCTAGGATTATAAACTTGTTAAGTCAGTATCAACCTACCTCCTCTCTGTTCCCTGCACTCCAGTTAGGTCTGACTTCACTGGGCCCTGTCGTTCTCCCCTGCGTCATGCACACTCCTGTGCTGCTTCTACTGACATCCATTCCTTATTTGACGCATGGCTCGTAAGTCACTCTGTGACCTTTCTCTTTACTGTCAGCATATCTAACCACCCACTCTGAAGTCCCTGGGACAGCTGGCATAGATCAAAGCACCTACTTTCCTTTTGTAATGTTTCAGAGTTTAAATATAAGCTCGCAAGTGAAAATTTCCACTACATAAACCAAATGCAAGAGAGAAAAGAATTTCAGTATGTGATAAATATTACCTGGTGGTTAGAATGAGATCTTGTCTTCAGACCACCTGACACTTCCATTCGTCACTGGAAAAATTACTTAACTGTCTGGATTTCAGGTGTTTTGTCCACTGCTTACCGATACATGCCATGCATTGTCTACAGAGGTCAGAAGAAGGCATTGGATTCCTCTGGAATTGAAGTTACAAGTGGTCAATAGCCACTATGTGAGTGCTGGGAATTGAACCCAGGTCCTCCACAGGAGCAGCCAGTGATCCTAACCACTGAGCAATCTGTCCAGTTCCCACTAGTTCAACTAGAAAGATGAAAGAAAGTTAACAACCAGGAACCCATTCCTCTCTTTTGCCTGCTAGCTTGGGCGGTACTTCTCGGCGCTGTCCGCATCTGCTTACCCAGTTCCTGGGGCAGGCCTGTCTCTTACTCTTTAGATAGAACCAGCCTTAGGTTCTGGCAGTGTTGTCCTCATTCCTCCACTTCTGGGAATAAAAGGAGCTTTTTGGTATGTGCTGAGAATAAGTAATGACGGGGTACTGGGTCCTAAATTAGACAGCACTGGCAATCCCTCCAAAACCGAGGAAACACGGTGGGAGTGAGTGGGCAGTTGGAAAATGTGAGAGGTAGAGCACGGGAGATACACAGCAAAACGAAGCCTTTGGGACATGCCATGTCCACTGCAGCATGAGCTCGCTGCAGTGTGCTTATCTCACAGGCCTGAGGATTGGGCCCCTCAACATTTCATCATAGTTAGGGAGTGCCCTGTGAGGTCCTACCCCCACCCCAGGGACTGTTGGGGATTAATGGTTGTTGGGGAAGTAGTGTCATTTTCCTGGAGTTATAGCAACAGATAAGTTACCCTTTCTTTAGTAAATAATCTCCCACTCAGACTCAGACAAGAAACTTTAAACTCCCTGAGCCACACATAAAGGAGACCTGAAATTGTAGGAGAGGGACTTGTGAGAAGCTTCCAGCAAGAGAAGGGGAGGGGATAGAGGTATGGGGGTGAAAACTACTAGGATTTATTATATAAATATATGGAACTGTCAACCAATAAAATAAATATTTTAGGCAGAAAGTGGCCCATGGCATTATATTTTTCACTAACCAGGATCCCTGCCCCTGGGTTGGCTTCCTAGCTCTGTTACCAACTGCATTAGCTTTCTTGTATTTTAAAACCCAGAAAGGTACCTTCTTTTTGACACTGAATTAAACAGCATAGTATTGTCTTTTTCTTTATTTAAAAAAAAATCCATATAAGATAGTACCTGGCACATAGTAAGTATTTGATCAATATTGTTGATTGAATGTTTCTAAAACAATAAAGCTGAGGGAAAGAATGAACAGATCAAATGACTCAGGGACATTCAGTCAACTAAAGCTAGTGAGAAGATCCACACACTATGCATAATTAAATTAGATCCCATGGATTGTGTTTATTTAGTCATTAGAAAAGAGATTCAGAGGTGCTCCTTTCTCTGACCCCTTGCTAATTGGAAAAGTATACAGAGTTGTGGGTGGGGAATGTTGAGAAGATTATCGAAAGACAACTTTGGAAGCCAATCAACACTCAGCAAAGGAGGAAAAAAGAATTTCTGATAATTTTGATTTTTTTTTTGCTTTTTTTTTTTTTTTTTTTTTTTTTGGTATTTTTGAGACAGGGTGTCCCTTTAGTCCCAGCTGGTCTGGAGCTTGCTCTGTAGACCAGGCTGGCCTTGAACTCACAGAGATCCACCTGCCTCCGCCTCCCTAGTACTAATTTTTTTAAATTCTGAAAAAGGTATGTTATGTGAACAAACTTATGTTGCCAACAAAAGTGTGAATTTCCATTATCCCTTTTTCTATTATTATAACAAAAATTCTTGTGATGAGAAAAGTCTAAAGTAGGCTGTGGCTAGAAGACTATAGGTTCACTTCACCCGCCTCCATTCATGCAAATGTAATCAACGTGATGCCTTCTAACCACAGGTAACTGTCTGTGTGTATATTAACAATACACAAGCCAGACCTGGTGGTGCATGCCTTTAATCCCAACACTTGGGAAGCAGAGGGAGGCAGATCTCTGTGAGTTCAAGGTCAGCCTGGTCTATATATCCAGTTCCAGGCCAGCTGGGACTACAGGGAGATCCTATCTAAAACAAACAAACAGTGTATAAATCACCTGATGCTACCAAAGCGTATTTTCAGTCTGTTTGGACTCCATCTATCTGTCCTGTAACTCTGTGCCTAGCTAGTTATTATTTGTTTGGGGTAACTGTTCTATACATACATCTAGTTCATCAAATTCCTTGTTGATGGACAGTTGATCACTGCATCTGGGTAACATATGTCAGCCTTCAGCAAAGTGAGCAGTTTGAGGTATTCTTTCCCCACAGTGTCACAATGTTTTTAGTTTTTTAAATACCTGAATACATGTGTTGACATTTGATAGGGCATCTTTTTAAGTTTATTCAGAATCACTTGTTACCTGAGAATAGAAATATCCTCTCTGCTGTAAGGGTTTAGAATTTATCTGAGGTAGTGAGATTGCTTAAAAGTTGACTGACCTAAGTCTGTTTTCTGTTATTTTCATGAATTTTCTGAGAGCACTGTCTGTATTGTGAAACACTTTAGGAGAGAACTCTGCTGTAAAGAGGAATCTGAATTTTAAAATATTACTCTCCAGGTATATCTAAGTCTTAGAATTCATAGCTTTGTAACATGAAAAACAAAATAGTCCATAAGGAAGTGCTTGCCAAGTAGAATCTACTGAAAACCCAGAGCTCAATAATGGGAGCAAGTACCACAGGTGAAGAAACGAGGACTTGTTTCCTAGACGCTTGCCTTCCACTTGGGAAATTGTCACCTAGGTTTTCAGTCTCGATTACTTTTAAAAGTCATATTAATTGTTAAGAATTCCATATATGATTATTCTGCTTTATTCATAAGAGAGGCATAAATGGTCCAAAAGGAAAGTGTCTACAGAAGTTTCCTTTATCTAAAGATTTATTTAATGTGATTTGTTTTTGTGTATGGAGGTGCTCGTGTGTGTGTGTGTGTGTGTGTGTGTGTGTGTGTGTGTGTGTGTACATGTGTGTATGTGTGGGGAGGGAGGCACAGAAGCCAGAAGAGTATGTCAGACCCCTCAGATCTGGACTTATAAGCAGTTGTGAGCCACCCGACTTTGGTACTAGGAAATGAACTCAGGTCCTCTGCAAGAGCTATTCACGCTCTTAACCACTGAGCCATCCTTTCAATCTCCATTGCAACTTCTTTAGAAATAAAAGCTATTGGACACCTAGAGAAACTCGTCAGTTTCTCTCTTGCAAACCACATTGTAGATTATTACGGCAGAACTCCATCTTACGGTAAAAACTCAGGAAGAATGATTTTGGTTAAGATTACCAAGAAAGTACTTCCTTCTAAATCGTCTTTGATTATAATTATTTTGAAAGCTCATTTATCCAGGACTCATCATTTACCCCAGATTCTTAAAAACCCTGTTTCTTCAGTCCATTTTAAGTTTCATTCTTGAGGCAAAAGTAATTCAGTTACTGAATGCATGAATATAAAAAAAGCTGAAGAATGACCTTTATTTGCTCCAATTCTAATGTATTCATGTGTTCAGAGAAGAGATGCCCAGAGGATTCTTACTCTAGATCATGCTAGGCAAGTAGGACATTTTTCCTTTGGTAGCAATAGTTTGAGTAGCAGTTTTCTGAGATACATGAACATATGCTTTATATAACATTTTATTTTAATATAATAAATATAATTTAATATTAATATTTATAGCGATGTTAATTATTAATATTTAATATTATTGCTAATAAATATTAATAATTTGATGTTATTTGTGTGGTTTCCCAGTTTAATTTCTGCTACTGTGATAAGGTACTCTAACCAGAAGCAATTTAAGGGAGGAAGAATTTATGTAGCTTATAATTCCAGGTCAACAGCCATCATTTCAGGGCACTTGAGGCAGGAACTCCAACACCTGGTCAATCACCTCCAGACTCAAAGGAGAGAGAATAAACACACCCTTGCTTGTTTGCTGCTGCTTAGTAAGTGGAAAACTTCCTTTATTCCTATGCAGTACAGGCCCAGACCAGGAAATAGTAGGTGATGGCTGTGTCCTCCTACATCAATTAACAATCAAAAGAGGCTCTCACAGGCATGCCCACAGACCAACTTGATTCAGACAGTTCCTCAGTTGAGATTCTTCCTAGGTGGTTCATGATTGTGACAAGTTGACATTTAAAATTAACCATTACACTTGCTTGAACTCAGGAAAGTATATCTGTACCTGGGACTCTATCCTCTGAAATATTAAGATGCTCCAAGCACAATATTATTTTTCCTTTTAGCTTCCAGTTGGAAATATGTCTGTGCTTTTGGCCTTTTAATATAGTTTTTCCCTTTTTTTAATAATAAGAGGTATTGATATAATCTAACAAAATCTATTCTATATTTTTATGTGTTAGTTAAAATGTTAGAATTCATTCTTTGAGACATCTACAGTGGGTTTGAGTGCTTTCTACTGTCAACGTTGACGTTGAGTTGAAAAGTATAAAAATTGCTAGTTTCTTTTGAACTCTTAAAAGACAAAATTTTAACACATTTAATTTAGATGTACACTTGGGTCTTGCTTGCAGCACTAGAGTATCTCATTCCATGAACCACAGTGAGTGTTCTGAGGAGTCAGCTGGAAGAGGTCAGCTTTCTAGGCAGTAAAGGATCTACAAATGCACAAACAACAAAAAAGTTAGACAGGCCATTTCAAAACTGTCTTTTTTTTTTTTCAAGTACCACAATGTTTATTGATAGATACAAGTATATAAAATCAGGGCATGAACATGATTTGATAAATTAAGTAGACTTAATTTCAATACTGTAATAAGGGAACAATTCAAATTCTCACCATTTGTTTTACACCCACGAAAACCACTTCAAGGGCATGAACGATCTCTCAAATCTGATTATTTTGTGCAAGTAAACCATGTTTCTTTTTAAAAAGGTGTGTGCACTTGCCCAGGCTAAAGGATGAAAACAGCCCCCATACCTCCCTGGCTGCTTTGGCTAGAATCTCCTGAGTTTTGGCAAACTGGCTGTGTTCAGAGTTGGTGAGGAGCACTCTGGCAGGTGGCCCCCTTTGCTGAGTCTGTTCTGCTATGGGCCTGTGTGGGAAGCTTGTCCAACACTGGGCCTTCCCAGAAACTGTGTTTAACATGATAAAAACCATGACAGTGTCTCTTATTTTTGTAAGTTTTTAGCCACAAATTAAAATCTGCTTTTCTACAAATGTAATGTTTAAAATTACATAAAAGTACCTAAGTGTGCAAAGTGATTTTAAAGAATAATGAGGCTAAAATTTTCTTCCCTGGTGGGAAAATCTTGTCATCAAGTGATTTTATTTTTACTATTTTCATAGAAAATTTAAGACTTCTAGTCAGAAAGCTTAAGCAACTTTATGATTGGTCTTTATTTCTTGTTTAGAAAGAGGAATTTTGTGTGGTGATTTTTTTTTAAGTCCAGCCCAAAGTTAAGCTTGTAAATTCCATGAACCTTGAAACTTAACATGAGGCTGAAGATAAGGAGTACAGTTAAGTGGGTGGGAGTGAGTCAGAGAAGATTCATCATTATTATCTGATTATAATGAAATATAAGTAAGAGATCTGCTCTCACTATGGTCACAGTCAAAACCATATTTTTGCTGGGATGGGGGAATAAAAAAAAACATGTTCTTGTGTGTTCTCTACTGCAGACATATTTAACATTAGTATATGCTTTATAAATCAAATGGTAATAACTTCATCACTTATTTACATAGAAGAAAGACTACAAAGAATATAAAAGCATCATACTTATTTGAAAATGATCCCTTTACAGCCTGTTTGAAAATTGTGATTATATTTAGCTCCTTTACTATGTAATATTCTAAACAAATGTAAAAGCATAGTGACATTGTACTTAATATTTCAAAGTTCATTTTCTTTTCATCTAGCTTCAAATTTTTTTTACTTTGTTAGCCTTTTATATTATTTTTGTTGATAGTTTTAAAATGCTTAAAATGCTTCAGAAATTTAACGATATATGTAGGTCCTCTTGATTAAAAGGCAGTTTTTGAAAATTTGATGTTTTAATTTATAAGACACATTTGTCATGGTTTTTCTACAAATCTGTTTTAGTATGCAAAGATTAAAATCACGACACTTGGTTTACTGAAACAAAGAACAGTCTCCCAGATTCTACATCTTTATGGGCATGTTTTTAAAGGAGAGTCTCTTAGATTTCCAATTTTTTGATTCATGAAGTGAGAATACTTTCTACACATGGACATGGAGAGGTAGCATAGTGCAAGAGCCAACGCATGCGTAGGAGATAGTATTGCCACTGCTGGATCATGTACTTTGAACTTGACCTTTCAGTACCATGAGTCACTGCTAGACAGACAAGTAAAAGATCCAGCCAACTAGGTAACATAGACATCCATCCAGGCTCTGCTAGAAACTGTAGTGAGAGAGGACTAAATGCATCAGAAGGCACTGGCAAATCTAAATGAATTGGTCTGCTCCTGAAATAATCTGTACAATCCTGTTCACATATAAAATCAATGTTTGCACTGTCCTGATAGAGACTTATGTGAACACAGTCCTGGAGTGCTTAGTAGTAGCTCAGGATTGACCATATTTTCCAAGTGACTTTTCAAATTTAAGAGCTTCCATAGTTAAGCTTCGTGGAGATATCCAAAGAGCACAAAGCTCAGTAAATGACACAACGAAGAATTTTTGAGTCCTCAGAAGTCCCTGAAAATCGTATGTGACATCTTACATTTCAAATGACACAGAAAAACAGTTCATAAAGCATAAAACATGTTTTCTATAGAATGGTTCTTTCTTTCATAATAGTTCACATAAGAAACGTTCCTGTCTCCTTTTTTTCTGACAATCACTTAACTTGCTTTTTTTTTTAGGAAATTGAGGCATAATTGCCTCACTTTAACTAGTGAAAGAAGAAAATGAAAATGTATTGTTATACTGATAAAAGTGTGTAAGAAACAATGAATGATAAATTATGCTTAATGTGAGAGATGTCTTCAGCGCTTTGAATGGTAGCAAGATCTGGTTCCCCCCAAAACCTTTGTAATTAAAATACAGTCTTTTTTTAATTTTTTTTAATTTTATTTATTTTTGTATGTGTGTGAATGTACTGTCTACATGTAGGTTTGTGCACCCGTGTCGTGCAATGCCGCGGAGGTCAGAAGAGGGTGTCGGATTCCCCTGGAACTGGAGTTCTCCTGGAATTGGAGTTTCAGACGGTTTTCAGCCGCCATGTGGGTGCTGGGGATCGAACCCGGGTCCTCTGCAAGAGCGGTCAGCGCTATTAACCACTAGGCCATCTCTCCAGCCCTAAAATACAGTCTTAATGATGTAACAAAACTGTTACACTCATAAAAGTATCCTGAAGTCATTTTAATCTAATTTTTTTTCTCTAAAAGTTAAAATTTTTCATCAGACATGTAAAGACAGTAATGAATAATGAGTGTTCCTTACATATAAATGACATGAGTTACAGAGCTGTAAAAATGGTCATTATCTATCATGCTGTAATAGATCTATGCCAGAAATAATTTTTTATTCAGGATTAAAATTTGGATCATCTCAGATAAATATTTATTCTGGAGCTCAACAAAGATTTTAAAGTTCTTTTAGATAAACAGATGAATAGGAGTAATTGGCTTAAAAAGCAATGAATAAAATGAACCTTTAAAATATTTTTGGTGCATGGAGGTACTTTTTATTAGATCGCTAATTTTAATTTAGTGCCTTGTTTTTAGTGCTATCTATGATCTTTTGGCAATTTGTCTGGATTTAAACTAGGTGCTTCTCTATGGTCAGTAGTGCAGAGATCAACACTCTGTTGCTGATGATACAGGGTTTTCACATATAGATCATTAATTGAGTGAGTGTGCAGAATACAGAGGAGCAAGTGAGTAGTTTTCTTGTTTTCCAGACCTTGTTCTGGATCAAACTCAGGGGCCTTACGTATGTCAAACAAGTACTCTACCTCTGAAGGACAAACAACCTCATCTCCTAGTGAGTTTTATCTAGTGTAATCACCAAAAAGTCCATTTTCTTTCCCTGACTTGTAATATGGGAATTGACCTTCCCCAAAATGCTCTTGCTGTGTGCCATCTTGCTACTCATTAATTTGTCACTTGGTTGTTCCTACCACTGAGCACAGACTCATAAAGAAGTAAGCAGTATCATGGAAGGCAACAGGGAGAATGTGTGTGATTCCTTGTGCTCCATGCTCCTATTATAGCTGTTTGGTTTTCCTACTTGACCATCAAGTCATAATGGAAACATCTCCAGAGCACCTCTGGCCTACTGAGGGTGAATGAGCACTGGAGGCCACAATTTCACACTTGCATCTACGTGGCACCTCAGTAGAATGGTTTCCAGTGATGCTCATCCCTTTGTCAAACCTGCCTTTGAGATGTTCCTCGACACCAGGCTTTAGACACATTGATAGTAGCCATCTCTCCTGTTACAGCCATTAGAACTATTCCCAGGAGTGCCTGACTTATTGCTGTAAGTAGCACTAACTTTTATCTACTTTCTTTTTTTTTTTTTAAATTAGTTTTTATTGATGCTTTTGTCAATTTCATACATTTTTTCCAATTTCAGCTCAGGCCTTATTTCCTCCCTCCCCCACCCCCACCCCATCCCAGATCATGCATTCTGCCATAACTGTCCTGCAACTTTCTCTCAGTTTTTTTTTTTTTCATTTTTAGCTATAAGTGATTAATCCATGAGTACAAGCAGCATCCTTCATGCAAAACCTATCTGCGAGGTCTGTTGGCCCAAACACCTCAGCCCCACCATCAGTGGGGGGTGACAGGTTGTTGTTCATCAAGTTGATCAATTGAGTGTCAGGACTACATTGCTGTAGTTTCACCATTCACCCCAATTCGCAGCCCTTACATTCTACCACGCCCCTCTTCCGCAGATTGTTCCCTAGGCTTAGAAAAGGGGCACAGGTGGATGAGAGGTAAAACAGTCCACTCTCTCTGGAGCTGTTGACTTGGACTCTGGTCAATTCTGGCTGTTTCCTTTTCATGGGCTGACAGTTTGTCCAGGAATAAACTTTCGATCCTACTAATGAAGAACAAGCAATAGATATATAGGTATTTAAGCAGCATCTAATTTTATGGTAGGTTATTTTAGCATAGACACATGTTTGGATGATGTTAATCCATGAATTACAATTTCCTCCTGTTAAATATCAGGGTCTTACTGTGGCTTTAACATCTCCTAACCTGTAGAGGGGTAAGCTTGTGGCATCAGCCATGGGTTATTTCTCCAAGGGGAGAGCAATGCCAATTAGATTTGGGATATACAGGCACATGGCTGCCTCTGCTGCACAGTATTTCCAGGCAGGTGAGGTGTAGCTGGTGCTGACGGTGGAGTCTTGCTTGACTCAGGGAGACCCATATTTGCTTTATTGGTTTAGTGGCCTTTGGTAACACTCTCTGGCATTCCAGAGGCCATCTGTACACTTGCATGTGTGGTCTCAATACATCCCTCCCATGTTAACGTCAGGTCTTCGGCAGCAGGGTCTTATTGCCTCTCCTCCTGTAGGTATCCCAACTTAGAGGCAAGGAGCCCTTACCTTTTGTGGGGCCTTGGATCCCCTGGCCAACATCCACCTGGTAGAACAATCCATTGCTGATGTCAGAGCTCCTGTATTAATATATTTTGCCTGAGTGCATAGCCCTAGGACTTTAGTATTATATTTGGTTCTGAACAGAGAGTAATCCCTTCCACAGTTCCCATGTCTAGTAGTCAATTAAAGAAAGCAGTTTTACCGGTTTTATAAGAGATTACCTCTACAATAGTTGTCTCCAATTTACAGTTGGGGAGCGACCTCATCATTGTCATATTTCTCCTTGTTCTATGGGTGGGAAGGCAAGGAAGTCTCTCATATCAGAACCTTTGTGGCACCTAGAAGGTAAGTTTCATTAGGACTCATTATAACTAGTTGTTACATGTAGGATCCACAGAGGGGTTCGATGTTTATGGCAATCTGAGGCTTTTCTTCCTTTGAATGTTCAGACGGGTCAGCCTTTCCGTTGCCACTTTTTGGTACATCCTACTCAATGCAAACCTGTATCTTTTCTTTCTCAGCCGTTAAGTTGGTGACGTTTTGTCCTGTTGGAACAAACAAATCTTTTCCCATAGTTAGTTTTAAGATTTGAATTGCAGGGGTTTGATGAAAAGGTTTCATGTCTTTCTGTATCCCCCCCCCCTTTTTTTTAGCGTATGAGTCTCCAGAAGACAGTTGTATTATACATGACTATAGGGTGGAGTCAAGGCACAGATTTCATCAAATTCACCCATGTTGTTTTGGGTGACTATATATGATTAACTTGGGAAGCAAACTTAATTTTTATGTTATATCATCTTAAAGAGAATGCTACAAGGTGATACTGTACAACAGAGAAATTATAGAGAACATTTGTATGTGTCAATCCCAAAGTTCTTGCTCTACAGATTTTATGTAAAGCAAATAAGGCCAAATCATGGGCGTCATCATCCTCCATCGTGACTTTCATTTGCCTTCTGTCTTTTGTATAATTTCTATCTCCATAACTGTACACTCAGAGTTTACTGCTCTTCTTATTGCAGATGCTTGTCAACAAAGTATATAATAAAGCATAATCCTTTATTTAATAGCTACCAGCAAACTTTAGCATGAATGAAAAGTAGTGTTAAAGCTGGCCATGGTGATTTTTGGAGAAGGAAGTCCTAATTCAGCACTCCTTCCCAAGGTGATATGACTGGGAATTTTACTTTCCAGGGGGAGTGTTTTCATTTCAGAGGCCAGTTTACAAAGACTCTGCTGTCACAGTACAGGCAAGAGGAAAGTGAAGAACCAGCATGATATGACTCCTTCCAGAAAAGTTCCTTGATCCTGTCTGCATAGGGGATGTAGTCTTTGTCTCCTTCCATTTTTACTTCTGTTAATGCAGAATACTTTGTTGTTCTGATTAAAAAAATTCACAAAGATGGTACTGGGTGTGTAACACACACTTTTAATCCCAGCACTTGGGAGAAGAGGCAGACAGATCTCTGTGATGTTAAAGCCTGCCTGGTTTACATAGCGAATTCCAGGCCACCAGGGACTACAGGGAGACCCTGTCTCAAAAAGACAAAAAATTTTTTTTTCCACAAATATGTTTATAAGATAAAATATCAATGCACAGACAGCACTGAGTTTTAAATTTTGCCATCAGTCTTTATGGCTGCAAAACTCAGGTTTTGTTTTTATTTTTTTATTTTAGGTATATGAGTGTATTGCCTGCATGCGTGTTAAGTGTACCTATGTCATGCAATGCCCATGGAAGTCAGAGGAGGGCATCAGATTCCCTTGAAACTAGAGTTATGGATGGTTGTTAGCCACCACGTGGGTGCTAAGAATCCAACCTGCATCATCTGCAAGAGCAGCCTGTGCTGTTAGCCGATGAGCTATCTCTGTAGCCCCCAAAACTCACATTTTGATTTAAGCACCCTCTTTGTAGTAAACTCTCAGTGATTGCATATAATTGCCGAAATGTACTTTGCTCAGTAAAACAAAACACAGTATGTAAAATTAAGTTCTTTATGTGAGATTTTTCAGACTATTTTTACAAACAAAAATCTTACATGTTTGTACTTTGAAAACTGTTTCTGTGTTTATTCACAAAATTTATTTTCTTTGAAATTCAGAATTAGTTCCTTAAGTACATGCAAATTTCTTTTCATAAAATTGTTTTTTAAGACCTGACTACACGTGGTTTTCTACACAATTCCCTCTCTGTGTCACTATATTCTGTGTGGCCATAATTTGTCTGAAGACTCTAAAGTCAAAAAACAATGGCCAGAATGTGAACGATTTATGAAGACAGAACTCCAAAAAAGGTGTCTCTTTGAAATGTAATGGTAGTTTTTAACTTCAGGATCTGTCTGCAGAGGTTTATTCCTAGTGGCAATGGTGGGCAAGTAGACAACATAAATCAGTGAAGCTAACCAAGGAAGAAAAAGGTAACTAACTTACTGATGTGTGCCTGTCTGAACCACTAACATCTCAAAGCTTTTGTGTTATGAAATGTCATGAAGGCAAAATGAAATTCTAACAAGTCGTTAGTTTCCTTTAGATTTGTGTCGCTGTTGCTCTTTTGAGTCAGTATCTCGTTATGGAGCGCACTCTGAATTGCGACTGAAGTGCTGATGTTCAGCTCTGTAACTGCTAGTACCAAAGATGTGTAGCATCAAGCCCAGCAGGTCTTTGGTTTCAAATGTACATCACTTTCTGGACAAAGCCACAAATCAAGCTGTTCATGTCACATTTTACTAGTGAAATGATCCAGGTATCTATTTATTTTATAACAGTATTCTTTAATGGTATAGCGATAAAGAAGGTGTTTGTTCTAGAGTTCTTTCTTTCATTCGCACTCTGCAGTTTAAAAAAATGGAAGAATGTTCATGATCTTGTGCTAGAATTAGGACCAGACTTCAACAGTCCTCTATAAATTGAAATGGGAAGCTGCTGTGGAAGATTGGTAGGCTTGTTGCCAGAGACATTTTAGCTCTGTATGATAAATAAAAGTGTGTGCATTTAAAGGCAATAATGATATAAATAGATTTATTTAAATTTTGAAACTTATTTTAGACATAATCGTTTTTACATAGCAAACTTAATTAAAATTATGTCCATGTTTTATTTTATGGCAATACAAAAGTAACTTATCTGTTAGTAATATTGTCTATTCTTTCCAAAAGCAGAGCATCTCTATAGGTCTTTTTCTTTAAATAGGTCACAGTTGTTTTCCATGCCACAATAGTTCAGCTAGAATTCTGATTCAAAAAATGCAAGCAAAATGGAAAACTCACTACTCATTTAGAATATAGCCAAGAATCTGGAATTCAGAAAGAATATCATTATGAGACTAGTCCTGGGTGTGCACCTGTGAAAGAAGAGTTCCAGGGGTCCTTACAAGTCTTCTCTCTCTAATTTTAAAAGCCTGTTTTTCCACAGGTTTGTTTTACTTTCCTACTTTTTTTGGTAATTTTAAAGCAGCAAGTTCACGAGTGACTGAGTGGGTCAGGGATACAGCCACCCGGAAGCAGTAGGGTGCACTGGAGCCTCCATCGCTGGCTGGAGGCGTTTCCTCACAAAGAACACAGACCCTCCATAGACATCTGACAGGAAAAAAGTGTGTGTGTGTGTGTGTGTGTGTGTGTGTGTGTGTGTGTGCTCATGGGTCTCCATGTGTGTGTGCAGCTATGTGCACGCACATGCAGAAACCTGAGGAGGACACTTATGTTAGAGGTCAGATACTCAAGCAGCTCTCTCTCAGGAAGCAGACCCTGTGGTTCCTGTCCCTGGACAGAGAGTTGATATGCAAAGAACACTGTGACCTTGCAACTTTCACCAAGAGTTGTATTTTCTCCCTCCCCCCTTGGAACTGTGAACAGACCCCGTTCCCTCTGATGCCCAGACCTGAGACATCCTCTAATTATATGTAGTGCTTGGTTGTCTTGTGACTCCTGGAAGGTAGCAAGTTCACATGGTATAGAACACTTCCCACCCCCCTATCCTACCTTCTATGGGAACCTGTGAGAGCAAGAACGTCTGCTTTGTTCCCTTGGAACTGAAGATTATGCTTTTCACTTCAGGACCCATCTCATGGTAGACCTGGTGCTTCAGAGTCCCTTCACCGCTGCTGGGGCCATGGTGTTGTAAGTCTCCTAATGGAGCCCTTCAGAAGGTCATTCACTCCAGTTTCCTTTAGACAAACCTGCCACTTTCCGTAATCTTTAACAATGGGGAGTCCCACTCCGTGTCACTTTACACCTTTTTCCCTTGAGGCAGGGTTTCTTGCTGAATCAGAAGCCTGTGGTTGCTCCTAGCTTGTGCATGAGTTCAAGTTTCAAACGCAGACCTTCAGGCTCGGGTAGCACGTGCTCTTATGTACTGAGCCACCTCTCTAGCCTGGGGAATAATATTGTAGTAACTTTTATCTGAAAAATCTGTGATTGTCGATCATCTCATCATGCTGACTCAAACCAGAAAGATGCTTTAAAGTAATCTGCACTCTTCTTTCTTCATTTTCCTTTCATTCTACCTGCATGGGAAATCTGTACACCGTGCCAAAAATGCAAAAGTCTTGTTTTATGCAAGAAACACTAAAATTTTAAGGTTACATTTTATGTCTATATGGCTCCTGTAGAAGATAGATAAAAAAGATTTTTTTCCATTTTTTATTAGCCTCTGTATAATTTTATGTGATCACCCATATAGAATATAATTTTCAATTGTGAATAGAGATTGTGGAATAGATAATCTAATTAAATTTACTTTGAGTTCATGCTTTTCCAAAACCAGGGATAAAGTCAGTATACCTCTGATGACTCATTAAGAGTTGAAGATTCATGAGAGATGCACATTAAAACTGTCCTGGATTTGAAGGTCAAGGGGAAATCCCAGTGGAGTGATGACCATTTTATCACCAAGTCCTTTATGACAGCTAAAAGAGTAAGAAGTATCAAACACATTGCATCTTATAAAGATGTGTTAACTATACAAGATCATTTGGAGAGGATTAATTTGTTGATCTAGGGTAGTTGTTTTATGGCAAGTGAGCTGTGCTACTGCAGCTCCAATAGGGTGTGAGAGCCTTAGATATACTTCAAAAGACAGGAACCAAGAACGAAAGGGATGATATTCCGGAAGATCTTAGCAAAGGTTTTTTGTTGTCTGTTTTTATCTTGAATGCCCATCATCTGAGTGAGTACTCAGAAGGCTGTGGCAGGAACATCTCTGGTTAATTTTATATCTATCTACTTATCAACTACTATAATATGATAGTACATTGGGGAATAATATTTCAGCATTCTTCTGATGAACAAATAGGATTTATATTTTTGCAATTGTGTTGCTTAAATTACATATTTAAACTTAGAGAAAAAAATGGCTGTGATGATTTTGATATTGTATCTAGACTTCCTCTGACAGCCTTTCCATTCTGGAGCTGTTATTATTGCTGTTATTTTGTCTTGTTTGACGATTCGTTTTTTGGGGTTTTTGGGGGGGTATGTGTTTTGGGTGGCATATACTTTATTCAAAATATGGAGAGGTAACTTAGCTTTATGGGAAATTGTGTTGTTTATAATGCAAGTTATTATAATAGAATTGACCTTCAGAGAAATGAAGAAAAAAATTACAAACATTGATAATTGGTTTGGTCAGTTGTTCTTCATAGACAGTGCTACTCCAGCAGCACTAGGGATTTGGGACTCTCTAAAACTGCCCTACAGCAAAGAAAGGAACAATGGAGAAGGCTAGGTCCTTCCATCCTCCCTAGTCACTACTTTCCCCAATAATGAAATCACACATGGGTGCACACACATGCTTTATTATAAAGCTGTGAATTCAAATGACCCTGAGATTATGTGCCACTTGGATCAAGAATCATATGGGACTTTTATAATTCAAACATATGGTTGAGTCAATATTTGAACTACACAGTTGAAACAAACAAAATAAAACAAACAGGAAAGTTAATGCAAAGAGAATTTAGAGTAATAGCAAGAAACAGACACCAGTTTATATAGTAAATATCAAGATGAAACTCAGCTTCCTAACAAGAGTGTGAGGGAGAGGACAGAACATCTCCCAAATACTGAGAGAAAATGTTAAATTAAATTTGTACTGTTGCCAGGCATTGGGGTGTACGCCTTTAATCCCAACACTTGGAAGCAGAGGCAGGTGGATCTCTGTGAGTTCAAGGCCAGCCTCGTCTACATAGTGAGTTCCAGGTCAGCTGGTCCTACAGGGAGACCCTGTCTCAAAGAAAATTGTATTATAATTTGCTACAATTCTGTGAAATACTTTCCAAAATATGGAGGATGAGGAGGAAGAGTAGGAAGAAGAGGAAGTGGAGGAAGAGGAAGAGGAGGAGGAAGAGAAAGGGGAAAGAAGAGGAGGAGAAAGAGTAGGAGGAAGGGGAAGAGGAGGAGGAAGAGGAAGAGGAGGAGGAAGAGGTGAGGAAGAGGAAATGGAAGATGAAGAGGAAGAAGAGGAGGAGGAGAAGGAGGACAAGGAAGAGGAGGAGGAAGAGGAAGAGAAGGAAGAGAATAAGAATATATATAAACAAAAAAGCAATTCTCTTTCTTAAAAAAAGGAAGAAATTAAACATCAAGATAGAAAACACAAAGATTTCATTTTATATTTCTCAGTTATATTCAGCAAGAAAACTTAGTAAAGATTAGTGATGATTTATAAAGCAAATAGAATAAACACGTGTAGATCCCTATACAAACAGGAACTTAGAAAAGCATCCTGGCTCTGAGGTGAAGGGTGTGTATAGCTCTTGTAGAGGACCTGAGTTTTGTTCCCAGAATCTACATGGGATTTGATGCCTTCTTCTGGCTTCCTTGGCCTCCTGCAGGCATTTGGTGCACATAAACTCATGCAGGCAAACACTTGTACAAATAAATAAACACACATACAAATAAATAACACATACAAATAAATAAAGAAAACAGCATCTTTTCTATGACACACAATAGTTGCAAAAATGGGCCAAAAGCTATGTGCTAAAGTGGGTTTCAGTCAAACTTCCAAAAATTCTTCTCACCACATTTTTAATTACTACATTTAAAAAGATGACAATACCATTTAAAAGTTACATTGAAAATACTCCTGATACAGACAAAAACATATAATGGAAAAAATTTACATGTAGGACATTATGAAATATTGTGTATCAAGCTTTTTGGATCCCATAAATGGAAACAACGGATATCTAAAAATCTCTGAGGATGGGTATATATTATCATTCAAAAATTACCTGTGTTAATCATAGTCTTTTGTATACATCAAATACTACAAAAGTAAGACTTCAAATTCTATTCAAAATATCTAGTGATCAGAGGTCTTTCTAGTTTTAGCCATCATTACTTCATCCTCTTTAAATGTTCTTTTTAAAATAGTATGTGAAATATTAATATGGCCAAGATTGAAGCAAAGAAGTAAATAATATTCAGATTATTGTTGCTGGTGACTATGTATCTCATCACTGAAGTGCTTAGTTACAATATGATATCAAACAATGGCTCTAGGTACCTGCAACTTTATAACAACCAAGCTAAATTAACTAAGTAGTCCTCAGGGTCTCATTAGTTTTCTCAGACTCACCTCATACTCCTGGGTTCAAGTGATCTTCTGACTCAACTCTTCCCCCCTCCCCCCTGCTCCAGGTTTCTGGAATAACAAGCACAAGCTACTATAACAGCTTTGAATGATAACTGTTAACATTTCATTTTAATATATCTCTTAAAAACCATTTTACTGAGAACTTAAACTATTCACTGAAAAGTTCAGGGCATAATTCTCCAAGTGATGGTGGATTCTCTCACATAGCTTCCTTTCAGTGACTTCAATTACAGTAGTTAGTGCTGTCAAGGTGGAGTGTATGCCCAGATGCTGGGTATAACAGAAGAAGACATACTTGTCAGATCGTCAGTAGATGAGTCCTTATTGTGGATTTAGGCAAAGATATTGAGCTCTGTGGAAGACAACACAAGACTTCTGTTGAACTGATTATAATTCACCATAAGCTGACATCAGTTGAGTGACATTTTCTTAAATCTTGGTTTACCAAGATTGAATTTTATTTTGAAAGAAGCATCGTGTGATTTATTTTACGTGGGTATATGGCTGCCTAGGAGGATTCACTAATTGACTTATAATCCTTTCTAATTTATTGCATGTATAATTGCTTGAACTTACTGAGCAGACACAAAATATTGCCCCGGGGGAGTCTCTGTATTTCATTCCCCCACGCCCATCCCAGCATTCTCTCCCTGGTGAAAATACAAATAATATACCCATTTAGAACGGCCTACTTTTTCCATAATAAGCAATATATATCATATCCACAGAGCAGTACCAAGGTCAGATATTCAGACATTCCCTAAATATGTTATCTGAAATCATCATAATATGAGCAAAAGCTCCAGAATACAAATTTACAACTGCTCCTTCCATAGCAATGAGCCCACAGCTCCATGGGCTGCACTTGACCTCATCATTGTTCTCCTGGGTGAACAACCCTCAGCTTTCCCTTTCTTTTGCCTGGATAGCCTTTAGTTCCCTGACTTGCTTCTTCTAAGCAAGTTCACTTGTACTCATTTGCATATTTAATGAATTATTTGCTCCAATGCTCTTTTGAGTAGTACCATATGTTTACTGTTAGAATGATGAATTCTTAGGGTCTTGAATGATGAATTCTTAGGGTCCCAGAATGGCTTTTGGAGCCATCACTGGGACAAATTATTTTTAGATATTTTGAAACATTAGTGCATTTTTCCATATAGTTTAAACTCAACATTCTCTTTCCCTTGAAAACTGTGTATTAAATCTTTTCATATAGTATCATATCTATTTTACTTGAAGTAGAAATGAAACACAGTCTATCTATTTTTTAGACATGATAGTTGCATGACCATTTTAGTGTCTGAAAAGTTTTGCATAGCTTTCAGAAAACTCCACAAAAATCAATCTGGATCTGTAGAACAATGTGAACATAAACAACAATAATGTGAGACATTAATAACTTGTTTCCTTTGTGTTGGTGACACAACATAATTTTGGCCAGTTGGGACCCACTGTCTAATTTGACTTTAAGCTCTTATGTATGAGAATTATGTGAATTCTATTAGAAAAATGAGAGTCATGCCATAATTAACCCCCGACCAATATATGACAGAGATTTGAGAATTACCATCTTTGTAAAAATAAGTTACGGATGAACCAATGGCAGCGTCAACCATATAATAATAAAGCTTCGAGAAGAAAGCGTCTTTCCTCAGTGGACTGACAGGGCTCTGGGAGCTCAGTTCAAGTTTATACTTTCTCCTTTCTTTTTTTTTTTTAGCTCATCCAATGTTTTGTTTTTTTTTAGAAGTTGCATCTACTAAAGTGATTTCTCTTGCTACTTACTGAATTCTCATTTAGAGTAGGAGCAAAGGTGAGAACAAAATTGGTAAATTGATCATTGATTAGCTTGTTTTAACGGGCCATTAACAAATGGCCAAGGTAATAAAAGAAGTCATTTAGATGTGTTGCTGAATCCATTAGGATGTTCTAGGGTAAAATAATGTGATTAGTTTTCACCCTAGTTTTTAATGTTATTCCACTTGCATTTATTTTCACATGCACTTACTCAACATAATAGAGATTCTTCCTCTAGGCTTAAAGTTATAACAACACAGCAGATGAAATGATGTTCATTGACCAAAAGAATATCCAAGAGAGGATTGGGAGGGTGGAGGAGAAATATCTATACTAAAGATGGCCCACGGGATAAAGTACTTGCTGAGCAAGCATAACAACATAAGTTTGGATCTCTAGCACCTGAGTGAAAAGCTGAGAGCCATGTGCACCTTTAACCCCAGCATCAGGGAAGAAGAGCTAGAAGCTCTCCAGCGGGAAGAGGAGACGGGAGCCTTCCAGCCACTCTACCCCAAACAGCAAGATCCAGGTTCATGGAGAGGCCATGTCTCAAAAAGTCTGGAACAATAATAAAGGAAGGGACCCTCCATTTTCCTTTGGCCTCTACAAGAACGTGCACAGGCATGCGCACACTTCTGTACATATATACATGCTCGCACACACAGAGAAGGGAAGTGTCTCAAAGCGACAGCCTCATTCATTCCATTCGTTTATTCCACAAACATTCTAGGTATTTGGAACGTAGCAGTGAATTGAATAAACTTTCTGCTGTCATGAAGATACATTCCATTCATTTGCCTCTGATAGCTGAGTATAGGGCATTCACTCAAAAAATTTTGATGTATTTATTTCTATTTTATGTGCATCAATGTTTTGACTGCATTATGTAAGTGTAACATGTGGCTTCAATACTAGAAGAGGGTGTCAGATACTCTGGATCTGGAGTTAAAGACTGTCATTACTCACCATGTGGGTGCTGGGAACAGAATCCAGGTTCTTTGAAAGAGCAGCCAGTGCTGGAGCCATCTCTTCAACCCCAGCTTGACTCTTGCTTTTTCAGCATTGTTTTTAATTGTCAAATGAATGTGTGCTCCTCACAGGGGCGCTCATCGCTGGCTCTGCTCACCGCACCATACTCATTCAGGAATACGTGTTAGCACACTGAGATATTACAAGTGTTTAAAAGCAGGTGAGTAGACCAACAGTCACAGTAGATTCTTGCCACAAGGAAAGGTGTTCCATGTAAATCAATATCTTGTGATCCATTATGGTCAGTGCCTATTTCTGTGCTACCAGAATGATCTCCCTTCTAATACTGGGACATTGTGATCAGGCTAAAGCAAGTTCCCTGTGCTACCTTGAGCAAAGACAGAGGTATTCTGCCAGGTTCCTATGTCCCTATTCATAGTTCTCCTTGGATGGTTAACTACTTTGAACTCAGGATTTTTGTTAAGCCAGTAATTATGTAACCGCATTAAAAAACTGGAATGTTCAAAATACAAAGTGAAACAGTTTTTTATTTCTTTTTTTCTCTATCTCTCCGAATTTCATTTCTTTTTAATAAAATAACATGATTAAATAGGGGAGAAAGGATTTATTTAGTTTACACTTCCAGATCACTGCTTTATCATTGAGGACAGTCAGGGCAGGAATTGAAGGGAGAACTGAGAAGGAACACTGCTTCCTGGCCACTTAGGCTTCCTAACAGCCCAGGACCACACACCTGCCAAGGGCATGGCTCTCTCACAGTGCACTGGGCCCTGCTAATGCATCAGGTGAGACTAATAATGGAGACAGTCCTCTAAAGACATGCTCACAGGCCATGCTGATCTAGGCAAGTCTTCAATATACATAGATTAAAATCTGAAATCTACCTTATATTTGAATAACCAGACATACAGGAAAATTCAGAATGGAAGTCCCATGATTCTTGATAGGTAGAATGTGATGAATTCCATTGTACAGGGCACAGGACCAAGCACTCAGTCTTCTCCTATACTGAAAGATGTAGCTTGCATTAAGAATGAAATACTTCTGGAAAGCCTTTGATTCAAGGCCTGATGCAAATTTTAAAATTCCCCTGTGGCAAATGCTGGCCTATATTCTTTTAAACTCAAGTCAGTCACTTCAGGTAGGTGGACCAGCAAAAAGTTATGGAATCATTCTCTTGTTCATTCATTACCTGGTACTCACCGAATGCCTTTCCCAAACAAGGTGAATTCACAGTCGTCTTAAGAGGTGTGCATCTATATACACAGGCAGATAATTTTAACATAGCATGACAAGTAAAAAAAAAATAATAGGAAAAAAAAAATAAAAAAATTAAAAAAAAAAATACTAAAAGGGAAAAAAAAAAAAAAAAAAAAATTAAAAAAAAAAGAAAAAAAAAAAACAAAATAAAAAAGATTATATAAGTTAGGAAAAATTTGAGTAGGGGGACCACGTAGTTCATAGGGAATTGTATGCACAGCTAAAAAAAATGAGAAGGGCTCTGAAGTGTCAGGAAAGCAAGGATAGAAACTACACATCACATGTGAAGGCCTCTGAAGTGTCAGGAAAGCAAGGATGGAAACTACACATCACTAGGGCAAGTAGAGCAGGGGACTGTGAGGGGCCGATGGTGACTGGAAGTCCGTTTACATTGTGCTCAGGAAACTGCAGTGTATGTGCAGTGATGGATAACTGTGCTTTACTTGTTTTCTTTAAAAGAAACTCTATATCAATACAGTTTATTCCCATCCTTCTAACAATGATGTAAATCAGCAAGCGTGTATGGTGTAAAACATTTAATCAAATTTAAATCCATCCCCTGTTCTCTGCTCCCTCACCCCCCCTACCAGATTTCAGGTATTCTGTCATATATGTTAAGTCCTACCTGGTCAAACATTTCTATCCAGGTGTCCATAGGTGCAAGTTCTTCCACTAGAGTCTACTCAACAAATCTAGAGTCACTCCCTTACAGAAGTTCTACTCTCCCTCACCCCACAGTAATCATTTGCCAATAGTTCCTCGGCTGGCGTTGAGGTGTGCTTCTATCTGATCGAGTCACTGTGGGTCTTGTGCATGCTGTTGGCATTGCTGCAGGATCATATGAACGAGTTTCCAGTGCTCTGCAAGTCTCTCTTTCCTTATGTTCATGCACCACTCCTGGCTCTTACAATCTTTCTGCCCCCTATTCTGAATGGTCCCTGAACCATGGGTGAATGAAGATTAATATAGGAGTCCTAGCCAGAGACACACACTCTGTAGTCTGCTATTCCTTAGATAGGAATGGGGTTGGGTTTGTCACCCCACTATTGATTTCAGGACCACTTTGAAGAAGGAGAGATGGGGAAGCTGCTGCTGTTGCCTTGTTGCTACTGATAAATCAGCCTTCACAGCTTAATTACTCAACCCTGCGGTGCCAAGTGTTGAGGAAGCAGTTGTACCAACAAGAAGGTGGCTCCCTCTCACTTCTGGTACTCACATTGGGAATCACCTATAACTGCCAGGCCTCGATAGCCAACTACTCCAGGACACGGTTCCAAATTTAATTGTTCAGTTGAAATGGAAACTTTTCCTACGTTTATTTCATCCACTACTTTTCCAGATTATTACAGATTATTTTCTATTTCATTATCTTGGGTCCCTTCCATGAAGCTTCTCATGAGAAAATTGTTCAGTTTAATGAAAAAATCAAATGTTTATGATCCACAGATGAGAAACAGTGAGCAATGTTGCAGTTTAGAAAGTCAGTGTGACCTTAACACATTCAGCTCATTTTGTAGAACTTCTCCTTTTGGGAGAGGACTTCTTCATTCTTTACAGTTTTAAAATATTTTATTTATTATTTTTATTTTATGTGTTTGACTGTTTTGCCTGCATGTGTGTAAGTGAACCCATGTCATGAAATGTCTGCAGAGGTCAGAAGAGGGGATTGGATTCCTACAGAACTGGAGTTACAGATGGTTGTTACCCTAGCCACACCATGTGGGTGCTGGGAACTGAGCCTGGTCCTCTGCAAGAGCAGCCAGTAACTGCTTAGTTAGTCTTAACTGCTGAGCCATCAGCAGTTAACTCAGTCTTAACTGCTGAGCCATCCCTCCAGCCCCCATCAAATATTTCCATCAGATTTATCCATAGACCAATGACAAGACAACTTCACTTTTCAAACCAATCATTCCTTAATTTTAAATTAGATTAGAAACTATTATTCAAAATTCACTGCATTAAATCATAAAAATATCTTATTTTTGTGGTTTTCATGCAATTGTATTTTCCCTCATTTTACTGTGATTATCTCCTGACAGATACTGCTGGTTTTCAGCATATCCAGAGTGATAGATGTTTTGTTTTTCTGTGGACGGAGGAGGAGATAATTGTGTGGCTCACATGTGTGTGGAGGCCAGAGATCAATCTTGGGTGTTTTTCCTCAGGAGCCATCTACCTTGGTTTTTTGAAACGGAGACCACCAAGCACCCTAGGCTGGCTAGCCAGAAAGCCCCAGGGATCTGCACTGCCCCAGCCCTGGAACTGACTGATAAGTGTTGACTGAAAGCATTTCAATTAGAATTTTCAGCGAGTTCTGGTCAGGGAGCCATACTAACTTTCGAACTCTGTTGTATTTACAGCCCTTTAGATTGGACATATTATTACTTTGTCACCAATGTTTCCCTTCCTCAAGTGTGTAAAAGTCCTTTGTTCAGTCTTTTCTAAATAAGCATCTGCATTCTATACTCTGCTTGACTGTGGGCTATTCCCGGTGTAGTTTAATTTGTGTGCATTTATAAGAAAATAAAGTGTAAATCAATGTGTTTGTTCCCTGAAGAACCAGTTCTATTTTTAATCACTCTGCTCCTGTTCTGTCTTTTTTACTGACCAGTGAAGGCAGAAAGGAATTGAAGCTATAATCAAACTAAAATATAATAATAAAATCCAGCACTCTGGAGAAGTATGAAAATAATTTCCTGATTTATAAACAATGGCTAAAAGTTAATGCCACCCATATCACACCACGATAGAAATCAGGACATCTGCCTACGGCATTTTAAGATCAAGAAATAATTCCTTAAGCTCGAATTACTCTTTAGATTTTCAGCAACAAAAATTATCCAGTACTACTTTATATAGACTAAGAAGAATTTTTAATTCCTCAATTATGTGATGTATTCATTGTGTAATGCTAATGAAAACTATGGAACGGACATTAATGATATCACCCATTTAATCTATTTCCACAGTTTATCTACAATTATAAAGATCCTTAAAATTCTAGAAAGTTACTTTTGTCAAAACTCAGTTAATGAAAAACAAGGTGAACTATGTAGATAGTCTTAAAGTCACTCATTGTAATGCTTGCTTGTTTTATTCTAGAGACATTTCTTTGTGTTCGGTTCCACCCTAGGCCCTCCTGGCAATACATCTTCAAAACTCTCAACAAAAAGTAAATTCTGAAACATGTGATACCATTGATTTCAAAGCAAAGAACCATGTTTTCCAGTATTTTTCCTTTGATTTTGGTAGTTAAGTCTAAGTCTCTCACTACATTTGACCCTTCAGTACACACTGTGATTTATTCAATAATCAGAAGTTAACATTTTGTGGAAATCAGATTGATCCAAATTATAAGATTTAATAATCTCCCTAATTGTAGCCCTAGAGTCAAGTACACAGGAAGTACAATAGAGAATGATTGCCACAGCCAACCTTGAGCACTTCTGTCCACTTATTGGTTTGATTTTTAGAACTGTCTTGACATATCAACAGTAATAGCAGTACTATTTCCTAAATGAGGAACTGAAATTTAGGAAGTCAAGAACCTTGTTTACAATCACAGAATGGGTAACTTGTGAGTTAGATTCTCTTCAATCTTAAACCTGCTTGATTAAAACAGTCAATATACTGATGCTGAGATAGCTTGTGCCCTCAGTACTCCCACTGTATGACTGCAACCTCTTATTTTAGTTAAGGTAGTAGGTGCTGAATAAATATAAGCCAGTTGTGGTGGCATGTGCCTTTAATCCCTACACTCTGGAGACAGAAGTACTTGGATCTCTGTGAGTTCAAGGCCAGCCTGGTCTACATATAGAATTCCAAGCCAGCTGGGTATACAGGGCAACTCTGCCTCAAAAACACCTAACAAACTAATTAACTAACTAGCTAGCTAGCTAAATAAATAAATAAATAAATAATAAATATTTTAAACTATCAACTCCTGATCATCTTATCTTCGTGTTGATTTTCCACAAGAAAAAAAAAATGCTACTAACAAATGAGCTTCCCTTTGTCATCCAGCGCATCTAGGCATCCTTCTGCTCTCCAGCAGCCTGTGTTCAAGAATTACAAACGGATTTTAATATGAGCCTATGGTTTTTAAAAAAAGAATACAATTATGGTGGTAAATCTTCTGGAATCATATAATGAATTTTAAACCCTACATAAATGATTTTGGATTATGTGTCACTTGGGATTACTTACACTGTGATCTCCTCTATGGCTGTAGATAATTGAATGTTGGCTTTTTACTGTAACAGGAAGTTCTGATGTTAAGGAGAAAATGAACCATGTAAATACGAGTTTGCTTATTTACCTAATAATTAATTGGGGATTTCATCACAGGAATCATTTAAAATGAAAACATACAGAGTAATTTTATCTCATGGGAACTGTACTTCTTTTATTTATATGAGAACAGTAATTGATGTGTCTGCCTCTTTTTCTGTTTATTCACTAACAGAGAAGATGCAGATGTTGTGTGAGACATAAGGAAAACTATCAATGGAAAAATAATCATGCTAAGATATATTTGTGGTCGTGAAAGCTTTTGCCTAATCTTTGGACCCTTTCTTCTTTATTAAATAATATCGCGGTTCTTGGGTTGCATGAAATGAGTGAAAATGCATCACAGAAGTGATGACAGCGAATTCTTTGACCTTAATATGTAGATTTTCATTATAAAATGAGACATGGGAGTGGGTATCACATTAATACAGAAGCCATGGCTTCCATTGTCAGAAATCATTGAAAATGGTGTTTGGGCAATATCCACCTGTAGAGCCGTGAGCACATTTCTTTACTTCTGTAAGCCTCAGTGTCCATTCATAATATAATTAATCATAGTTTCTACATTGAGGTTTTGTGAGGAATAAGCAAAATACTGCCATACATGCATAATATGTCTATGTGTTTGTGTACATGGCTTTGCTCACTTATATGCAGAGAAACCAACTCGGGTGTGTGGTGTGGATTTCAGTAACATTAGACATCTTACAGGCTGAGGTTCAGAATCTTTACTGGCAAAACAGATTCTAAATGGATTTGGGGAGCACCTGGGTAACTTGTGACTTAGATTCTCTTCAATCTTAAACCTGCTTGATTAAAACAGTCAAATGCATCTGTCTTCTTCAGCCCATGCACTTAAAGCAAAGTTTGAAAAGTACACATAAATCTTTCAAATGAAAACATATGGAAAAATATATACATTTGTATAGACAGATCATAATCTCATTAAGGCAGTTTTTCTGCCTGCTCTCACCACAGGCACAGGCTGTCGACCCCAGCCCTAAGTGTTCAGTGCACTGTTTGAAGTCATAAGAATAGAAACATGTCTGGCAGCATTTACACCAATACACACACTGTATTCACATATTCACAGGCTGCACAAAGTCATGTTTAGACTATGTAGACATATTTGCATGATTAGCTCATGGAAAGGTTAGAGGAGGAAAAGTGAGGGAAAAAATAGAAAATTCCTATAGGTAAAATGTGAACTGGTCGTACAGGACAATCCTGCTCCACAACGCAGGGGTGGCCTCTCTGGGAAACTCATTGCAGGCCCCTCTTGCTGTTGCAGCTACCATGTTTACTCCTTACCACATTACTTCTTATCAAAATCAAAATAAAATAATGTTTTCTTTTCAATTTCTGAGTACTGGGCTTGAAAAGGAAGTAAAGAAGTAATGAAAATGTGGAGCTGATTTCCCAATTCAATTTCTAGGTTTTTTTTTTTTTTTTTTGGTTGTTGATTATTTTTTGTTTGTTGGTTTGCTTGTTTGAGACAGGGTCTCTCTGTAGCCCTAGCTGGCCTGGAACTTGCTATATAGACCAGGCTGGTCTCAATATCACACAGATCTACCCGCCACTGCCTCCCAAGTGCTGGGATTAAAAGTGTGTCACTACAGCCCATATTCTAGTTGTTTTGTTCTTGCTTTTTAAATTATTTATTCTTTGAAAATTTCCTCTATTATACAATGAATTCTGGTCATGTCATCCATTGTTATTTCCCCCATTTGCACCCAGTGGTCCCTATCCTTTCTCCCAACTTCGTGTCCTCCATTTTCTTGAATTGATAACTCCGTGAGTCCAATTGGTGCTGCCCCTGTGTGCGTGGGTGTGTGGAAGTCCACCATGGCATGCCAAGCTACCAGCCACCGTGTCCCCAGAGGGAAGCAACTCTCCTTACCTCAGGAACCACCTATAGTCTGTAGTTCCTCCACGTTTGAACTTCCACTGCCTTGGCCATCTTGTGCAGGTAATCATAGGTGTGAGTTGGTATGAGCAACAGAAATGTCATGTTCAGAAGTCGTCCTTGCACACCTCCCCTTTCTCATCTGACAGCTCTTAAATTCTTTCCACCTACTCTTTCACGATGTTCCTGAGCTTTGGATATGTTCTTGTTTTCAAATCTAATGAGGATTTTTTTTCTCCATTTCATCCTACCATCCTTCCTCTTGTTCCTTTTTTCTAAAAGTTATTGAATGTTTGTGAACTTCAGATAGTAGATCATATTCAGATCTCCTCTAATCTGTATCATCTCTCTGTCCCCATTGATAACAATTCACCAAGTTTATATATGTATAAATGTATATATATCTAGATATGGATATATAGATAAAGCTGTAGATGATAGAGATAGAGATAGATAGAGATAGAGATAGAGATAGAGAGATAGAGAGAGAGATAGAAATAGAGAGAGATAGAGATAGAGATAGAGAGATAGAGAGAGAGAGATAGAGATAGAGATAGAGATAGAGATAGAGATAGAGATAGAGATAGAGATAGAGATAGAGATAGAGATAGAGATAGAGATAGAGATATGCCTATAGAGTCAGGTTTGTAACCCCAAATGCCCTTTGGTGTGGATTTATCACCCGGAGCCTGGTTAACCTACTGAGTGTCTCATCCTTAAACAAGATTGACTCCCTCCTCCCAGCAGCCATGGGTTGCCACTAGTTCCTCAGGAAAGCTTGGGGTTTTTTACCTGCCTTCCCATATACGCTGGGTTTTTGTCTCTTGAGATCCTTTGCTCATGCTGTCACCATTGCTGTGAGTTCATAAAGGTAACTCTCCCAACTATCTGGAAATCTCTGTTTCCCTATAGTCATGCAACTCCCCTGGCCCTTAAAAATCCATCCAACCATCTTTCACAATGATCCCTGAGCCTTGAGGTCCATGTCCTATTCATGTATAAGCAGTCTGTGGCCTCTTATTCTCTTGTGTCTCCAGTAGTCTCTCTAGAACTCTAAAGGCAAGATGCTCTTCCTACCTGTGATCCTAAAGCCCAGTTGGCAGACAATCAGAAATGAAATAATAATAAATCACCTTTATGATGTGCATCAGCATTATCTGTTTCAAGATATCAAATTTGTTATATGTACAGTTGGAGAAATGGGTTGTAGCAGAGTAAATTCCCCCAGCAGGGCTCATTTCTTCTGTCTTCAGTTAGAGACTTCCAAGTCCTGATTCCACTTGGTGCACAAGAGAAGAATGCATCCCCACTTTGGGGTCTTAGGCAATTTCTTCAAGTTCTATGAAACTGTATTTATTCATTTATCTTTATTTTTAAAATGAAGGGTGGAAGTTTTTGCCCAAAAGCACTATAATACTATCTATGAATGTTTGCATTTCTAGTTTTTAAAAATAATCTGTAAAATTTCATTTTATAGTCATAATAATACTTAGCTGATCAATTGTTTTCTATGTGCTACTAATTTAAAGTGTCTTCAGTTCATCTTAATACTCCCTTTTCTTGCTTTTAAAATTAATTTTATTTTAATTTATTGATTTTTGTGTGAATGAGGCATGTGCACAGGCCAAGCATGACTCATGTGTGGAGATGAGAGCAAACCTTCCATGGCCGAGTTCTCTCCTTCCCACATCTGAGTCCCAGGGAACCAGCTCAGGTCCTCGGATTTGGTGTCAGGTGACTTGAACCTCTCGCCAGCCCTGCCTTTCTGTGTTGTTTTGTTTTCAGAAAAATCTGAATTTCCCTTTCATTTTTTTGGCTTTGCTTAGCTTTGTTTTCAGAAAGACTGCCATTATGTACCCCTAACTGCTCTGCAAATCACTGTGAGGACCAGGCTGCCCTTGAACTTGCGTCAGTCTTCCTTCCTCTGCCTCCTGTGTGCTAAGATTAGAAACCTGAGCTACCAGGCCAGCCACTGCCCCCATTTTTAAATAAAATATATGGTCAAATCATTTGCCCTTATTTGTACATTTCATTGTTTATGAATGCAGTTCTTTTTTTAAAAAAAGTAACAGAAATGCCATTATCTCCTTAGGGGGTTGGGAGAGACTTGTTTCTATCAGGACAATGCTTAAAAATCCTTCTGTAGCATCTTTAGAGAGATTGTAGTGTTGGGCTAATTATACAGTAATGTTCACTAAACACTTATGGACGAAGTGAAAGCTTTTCATCAAAAACACAAAAGGCTTTTTAGTACTGATACACAGTTATAAAGGGTGATGACAGTTTCTAATGTACAGAAATATTTGCTCAGTGTACCTTGGGTACCTTGGGGTTTACAGAGCATACCATGGCTTCAACACACTGGAGCCACTAGAATTACACACCTTTAGTGATCAGTTATATTAGCTCATTTCTTTAGCTTAATTTCAAATGATAGATAGATACACTCATTAATTTCTATAGAATACTCATGCCACCAATTAAAAACTGATGGCAGCAACTTCCATGGCAAATTGAGCTTTAATGGGGCTCATTATTTTCTTCTAATCATAATCTAATGTGCTTACTTTCCTTTGATAGCATTATGGAACTTATGAACACACACACGCACACACTTACAGAGAGAGAGAGAGAGAGAGAGAGAGAGAGAGAGAGAGAGAGAGAGAGATTGATTAAAAATTATAAAGGATTTACCTACTATTGTAGCTTTTCTCAAATTATATTTTATATTAGTAAAAAAGATTGAAATGGAATTTAGAGAAAAGGAATTGTTCATTTTCAGTCAAGTAAAAACAAATGCATTTATATAGAAATTTTCATAATGGTTTTTCATTTTGAAAATAGAATATTTATTTCTTTTTATCTTAGAAACAGACCAGATTTATTTTGAGAAAATATACTAAAATGGCTGAAACTATAACTTGCCTAAATATTGACTTAATGGAGAAACCATTTAGTTACAACATTTTCTCTTATTTTCATGTTTAAATAAAACTGTTTTCTGGGGACAAAATTAGTTCTTCGAATACAGTTTCACACAGTCACATTTTTCTCCTTTTACCATTATCTAAAGTGTTTTCAATGCTACCGGCTATTAGACCTCAAACTTTCCTGATCACTGGGATCATAAATGATGCCCTAATACTTAAAGCAGCCGTGTGAGCAGCATGCACACTGCCACAGTGGAGGTTCCGCCTGCCTTTAGGGTGCCTCATAGATTGATCGATTTCACAGCCATATGAAAACCATCATGCCAAGCTTCATGCTGTTTTTATTCTGAGTTTTTTATTTGTAAGTTTTACTGCTATAAATAAGGCAGTGCTAAGGATCTGTGAATCTATTTTTGTCAAAATCCCAAACTGACATAAATCTCTGAATATAAGTCCTTGAAATAAGTTGTCCCTTATTTTCCCAGGAAGAAAGGTTTATAACCAACTTAAATACAAAAATTATTTGATATTTTAACATATTTGTTACAAAACAAATTCAGAAATCATTTTTCATAATACATAAATTTTACAGTATTAAATTTATCTACATTTTCATATTCAATGTTCTAGCGTGTGACTGTCTCTTCAGCACCTGTCTCTTCTCTGTGCTACTTTTTAAGCCATCCAGACCAGTTTTCAAGAATACATCTTGTTTCTTATGTAGTTTGTTTTCAATACAGGTTCTCTTTTTTTTTTTTTTTTTTTTTTTTTTTATTTTGGTGTTTTTTTTTTTTTTTTTTTTTTGTACATTAATATTATTTTAAATCGAGATCAGCCATAATCCCTTTCCCCCTACCCCCACCCCATCCTAGATCATGAGATTTTGCCATAACTGTCCGCATCTTTCTCTCAGTTTTTTTTTTCTTCATTTTTTAGCTATAAGTGATGATCCAGGAGTACAAGCATCCTTCATATGAAACCAATTTACAGGCTGTTGTGCCCAACCCCCACAGCCCCACCAGCCAGCGATGGTGGGTGAGGGGTTGTATGTTCAATCAAGTTGATCAAATGAGTGTCCAGACTACATTGCTGTAGTTTCACCATTCACCCCAATCGCAGCCCTTACATTCTACCACGCCCCCTCTTCTGCAGATTGTTCCCTAGGCTTAGGAAAGGGGCACAGGTGGATGAGAAGCAAAACAGTCCACTCTCTCTGGAGCTGTTGTCTTGGACTCTGGTCAGTTCTGGCTGTTTCCTTTCATGGGCTGACAGTTTGTCCAGGAATACCTTTCGATCCTACTAATGAAGCACAAGCAGTTAGATATATAGGTATTTAAAGAGCACTAATAGTTATAGTTGGTTACTTTGGTATAGAAACATATGTTTGGATGATATGTTAATCCATGAATTACATTTTCTCCTGTTTAATATGACAGGGTCTTACTGTGGCTTATAACATCTCCTAACCTGATACAGGTTCTCTTTAAATCAATGGGGATTGTAGCTCTGAGATTTTTCTCTCAAAGAAACCCGAACCACTTCTTTGCGTGGAATTGAAAAGATTGCTACATGTGTTCTCTTGCAAACACAGCGGTGTCTTTACAAAACTTCCTCACTGTGCCAGAACCTGACATCATGGGCTCATTCTGAAAGAGTTGTGGCTATTCGAATCTGTTAACTCGTCTTCACTTTGACTTTCTGTTTTGTGCTTTTGTTCACTTTCAAACATATGCTCTTTGGTAGTCCCTCAAAGTCAACACTGTCATGTCCATTCCAAATGGTATTTTACTTTTAATAGTAGAGTATTTAGAACATGTTTAGAAGGGACTCTGAATACAAGGTCACTTCTTTGTTTAAGAGGGGAGTGGACAGAGAGGATGACAGTGACCAGGTTCTTCAAAATGTAATTACTACTTCCAAAGTGTTTTAAGACCTTTACAACCTAATTTCACAGCATTCCTGTCTCCATTTACACTCCCATACCACAGCACATCAATGTGTCAGTTTTATTACATGCTTGTCAGCATTGTTATTAGAGAAAGAGAAAAAGAGAGAGAGTGTGTGTTTGTGTGTACTGGTGCACATGTTTGTGTAGGTGTGTGCAAGTATGTGTGCTGAGGACAAATGACACCCTCTGATGTTGTTCCTCAGGTCCTGTCCACCCCGTTTTTTTGAGACATCTCTCACTGTCCTGGGACTCATCAAGCAGCTAGCTAGGCTGGCTAGCCAGCAAATCTCAGGGCATCGCCTGTTTCTCTTTCCCCAGTACTAAGATCACAAGCAGGCCCCACGAAGCTCTGCTGGGCGGCAAGCACTTTGCTGACAGCTATCTCCCCAGGTCCTTCTGTCACTGCTTCTTCACTCCTTATTTCTGATGAGTAGTTGGTCCAGCCAAGAGAAGCTGGGATTGACTCCTTCCTTAAACCTTACGCCTGCTTAGCCAAACTCTTTTTGATGGGGAAACAGTCGTACTTCCTTTCTGTGTTTCTGTTGCTTCCTCCTTCCCTGGGCTCCAGACTTGTCACCATTCCCCTTGTCCCCAGCTTATATGGCTTCTGTGATGAATACAATGAGCAGGGTCTCCTTTCAGACACTTTTTAGGCTGGTGAGATAGCTCAGCAGGTGAAAGCACTTTCCTCCAAGCCTGACAATCTGGGCTCGATCTCTGGGAATCCACACGGTAGGAGAGAACCGACTCCCTCAAGATGTCCTCTGACAGCCACATGGACAGTGGTGCAAGTATGTGCGTGCCCGCGCGCGCGTGCGCACGCGCACACACACACACACACATGCACGCACATACAATCAATCAATCAATGTGTACAAAAGACATCTTTTTTTACTTTTTATTATTTTCTTTGTGTGTGTGTGTGTGTGTGTGTGTGTGTGTCTGTGACAGGAACTTATTTTATCTTCCTGTTTAATACATATTGCCTTAAGCTTTTTTTAAAACATTTTTTGAAGTTATGCGTGTTTCATACATTGTTTGTCATTCCAATCTAGACTCATCTCCTCTTCCATGCCCCCCACCCCACCGGAGTTCATGCACCCTGCAACTCCTGCCCTGTATCTTTTTCTGATACTTTTCAAAGTTTTTTCAAAGCATAGAATTATTGTCCTTGGGGGAACTTTACTGTTTCAGTCAGTTCCCTGCCCCAGTTCCTCTGCTGTTGTAGTTCCCTCCAGTCTGTATTGCTTCAGCATATGTGTGTGTGTGTGTGTGTGTGTGCGCGTGTATATGTCACACCTGTACTAAAATTATATCATCTGTACACAATCTGTTAAAATATAAACAATGTCATCCTCCCTGATTCTTAGAAACTTCTGTGAGTCTATACTTCCCTTTACCTAATACGGAGGCTTAAAATGTTACTTTGTATGAGGGCATTTTACTGATTTTTATAAGTTCAAGTAGAATTAAATCTGCTGTGTATGAACATTGGGAGAGGCTTTTAAAATGGTGGAATTTGCCGGGCATGGTGGCACATGCCTTTAATCCCAGCACTCTGGAGGCAGAGGCAGGCAGATGGATCTCTGTGAGTTCAAGGCCAGCATGGTCTACATAGTGAGTTCCAGGACAGCTGGGGCTACAGGGAGACCCTGTATCAAAAAATTAGAAAAAAAAAAAAAAACTGGTGGAATTTCTACCTGAGGTACTTTCCAGGGAGAAAGTTAAGTTCTCTTAACTTTACAATTAGTCTTATATGGTTCTGGTGGGCCCTGAGATCTCATTCTCTCTCTCTCTCTCTCTCTCTCTCTCTCTCTCTCTCTCTCTCTCTCTCCTTCTTCTTCTTTTTCTGTCCATCTCTATCTCTGTCTCTCTCTCTGTCTCTTTCTGTGTGTCATGGTGGGGTGTGTATGGGGTTGTATTTGCGCGCCTGCCCATGTGGATGCATTTCTACCGTGGTAGCTTGTGTAGAGGTCAGAGGACAGCCACAGGTACTGATCATCACCATGGATGATCATGATCTGGAGCTTTGCTCCAGACGGGTCTCTTGTTTTTCCACTGTGTGTGCACACCAGGCTGGCTGCCCTCAGCTTCCAGGATTCTCCAGTCTCTGCCACTGTTCTTTCCATAGGAGATGGGATGCCAGAAGTTCCTGCTATGTCCAGAATTACATAGGTTCTGGGGATTAAGTTTTAGGTCCTCCTTTTTGCACAGCAAGCTCTTTCACCCACTGAGCCATCTCCTCAGCTGTTTCTGTCTTTTTGGCAATGAGACAGGCTCTTCTAGACTGACTACTTGATCACTTTAGGTGTCCCCCAAATGCAAACTCTTCTTTGGGTGTACACAGTCTTTACAGAAGAAAATCACCTTTTACTGTCCTTGTTTGTCACATGTGAGGTTTTCAAATCAATCACTTGACTTTCCTCATCATTCTGAGGTCAAGTTTTCTCTCCTTTGAAAAGAGATAGATTTTGCTTCTTTTAGACAGATTTTCGAAAATGATTATATGGTGAATAGAATTGTAAAAATCTAAATAAACACCCATCTGGTTTCAAAAAAGATGAATCTATTTGAGGATGGTAAATATTAACGCATATTTTAAATTACGTAACCTACATAGAGCTGTGCCTTAGGCATTGGAGTAAGATTATGACTTAGGATAAACATTTAAATGAACCTGCTATTCTTGAAAAGTCTATACATTGTGTTTTTCTTTCAAGTTTATAAAATTTAGGATCATAGGGAAAACTAATATTAATTTAAGAACAAAAGAAGTTCAAACTATTAATTAGAAAGATAAAATTACCACTTTTGAACTTATAAATATTGTGATAGTAGTTTTAGATTATTAACTTTGCAAATTTTGGACAAGATAAAAATAGTATCTTGGGCTAGAGAGATGGCTCAGTGGTTATGAGCACTTATTGCTCTGACAGAGGACTGGATTTCCGTTCTCTACACTCACATGGTGGCTAACAACTGTTCATAACTCCAGTTCCAGGGGATCTAGCACCTTCTTCTGGCCTTCACAGACATTGCATGACACAGGTGTACTTACCTGCATGCAGGCAAAGCACTCATATACAAAATAAAAGTAAAATAATTTTTATAAAATTAAAAATTGGGTCTTATCAATGGTTGGATTTTATTAAAAAATTATTAGATTGTATTTTCAGTATAAATTTAGATTTACAGGATAACTGATCAGAGCATAAACAAATTCCTGTTATCAACATCTCACATTAGTGTGGCACACTGAGTATAGGTAATGCACTTCTGATACATCATAAAGAAATTAAACATTTGTTAAGCATAGTCTATAACCTACATTATGGCTCAGTCTGTATATAGTTATCTTGTGTCTGCTACATGGCTTGTGAAGGGTACGTTCTCTGCCTCGGACTTTGCTGAGCTTCATCTGTTCCTCCTTCTATCCCTTCTCTCAAGCCCTTAGAAGCTATTGTTCTGTTTTGCCTCTGTGGACATGTGAAATGGTGAATTGTGCTTTTTATATATCTTGGTGTACTATGTGAAGCATAGTTGCAAAACACTTGTTAATGGGAATTAAATTTTCTGCATTTCCTTTTGTGACCCTTGTTTTAATGAGAGAACTTCATCTTATTTGACCAGATGGAAAAGAATTCAAGGAGTTTAAGTTCTCAAATAACAAAAGAACTATATTATTTTGTAGTAAATGTGATACGTATTAATTAAATAAGTCATGCTAACATTCATTTGCTGTTTGCATATTTACATATAACATTGGCATCCTTATCAGAATATGCTTGTCCATCTTTTGGGTACTTAGGGATGCCTGCTATTAATTTAAAAAAATGCATAAACACAATCCCCTCTCCTGCTGTCTTTGTGCAGCCATCCTAATGCCATGCGTAGGCCAAACCAGAGTTTGAGAATGCAGTCAATTGTAAATGTTGATTCTGATTGATTTGGATAACTATGTAATTCATCAGGTCTGGGATACAAGCCATAGGAAAATGTAACAACCAGGAAATAACAGTGGGACAAGTTTTAATGTCTGTATTGAACACTTTAGGAGATTCTCCGTTCACCTGTGAAAGCAGTTAAACATCAACGTAAAAACACAAAGATTACTATATTATATCTGTGTTCTGAATTTCCCTTTTTTGCATTGTTTTGTTTTGTATCTGTGCACTTTGGGGCACGTGGGTGTGTCATGGCATATGTGCAAGAAGTTGGTTCTGTATTTTTACCGTGTGGATTTGGGGGATTGAATTCAGGTCACCAGACTTGGGAGTGAGCACCTTTACCAGCTGAGCTGTCTTGCAGCCCTGTTAAGGATTTTCTTAAAGATTCACTTCTTACACTGATAATTGAGATGATAATATAAAGCAGTTGAATTAAATATGTCTTCTGATGCTTTTAATATCTGTTTATAGATTATCGATATTGAACAATGTGATTATTTCCTTTTACTCTCCCATGTATAATATTAGAGAAATAACTATCTTTCTGTAGTACACTTTAATTCTTTGTAGTCAGTTTTGTAAATTTGATTTTAAATTTTTAAAATTTTTACAGCATTTATGTTTGCCATTTTGCCTTTGAATGTGTAAAGAAAGATCACTGAAAACAAGACAAATTATGATCACTAAGACATCTGGAATTCAAAAAACAGCTGGACATGTGTGCTGGTGTATGCCTTTAATTTCAGCACTATGGAGGCAGAGGCAGGGTATAAATTGTGAGACCAGAATGGGCTAAATAGCTAGTTCCAGGCCAGCTTGAGGCTACAGGGAGACCCTGTCTCAACAAACAAACAAACAAACAAACAAACCCCAGACTCATTTCAGTAATAAAAGTTCAGAGATAAAAGTGAAGTGTGTGCTCTAGTCACAGGTTTTGGCCAGTGCCTTTATACTTGGAGCAAACTAAATATCAGCGTTCTCAGGTACTTGTCTTGGGAGTGCAACTAACATCTTTAAATATCATGGATGAATAAGAGAGAGAGATGAGGGTACAAAACCCAAGACATAGACCTGTTGTGTGTACCATGTTAAAAAAAATAGTCCTGCTGGGCATGGTGGTGCATGCCTTTAATCCTAGCACTTGGGAGGCAGAAGCAGGCAGATCTTTGTGAGTTCAAGGCCAGTTTGGTCTACAGAGTGAGTTCCGGGACAGCTGGGGCTACAGGGAGACCCTGTCTCGAAAAGACCAAAAAAAAAAAAAAAAGAAAAATTGGTCCTTTAATTTAAATGTAGTTTTATTAAAAATAATGTAATAAAAACCACAGATATGGATTCAGTTTAGCTCTCTTTGCAGGAAATGCAAAATACACTTTTGAAACATTTTTTATTTTTTTATTTTTTTTAATAAAAGGTAATAAGTAATGAATACAAGCATCCTTCATGTAAAACCAATTTGCAAGTAGCTATGCCCAAACTTATACAGCCCGAGGCCCCCATTGTCCAGCTGGGGGAGCTTATATGTACTATCATGTTGATCAAATAAGAGTCCAGTCTATGTTTCTGTAGTTTCGTAGTTCACCCCAATTGCAGCCCTTACATTCTACCATGCCCCCTTTTCCACAGATTGTTCCCTAGGCTTTAGAAAAGGGATACAAGTGGGCGAGAAGCAAAGCAGTCTACTTTCTCTAGAGATGTCCTTTGGACTCAGATCAGTTCAGGCTGTTTCCTTTCATGGGTTGGCAGTTTATCCAGGAATAACCTTTTATTCCTACTGATGAAGCACAAGCAATTAGATATACAGGCATTTAAACAGTACTTATTATTATGGTAGGTTACGTTGGAATAGACACAGATGTTTAGATGGTATGCTAATCCATGGACTATAGCTTTTCTGTAAAGGCTGACAAGGTCTTACTGTGGCTTGTAACATCTCCTAACCACTAGAGGACTTAGTTTGTGGCATCAGCCATGAATTATTCCTCCAAGGGGAGAGCTAATAGCTGATTAGATTTGGGATATACAGACATTTGGCTGCCACTGCCGCACAGTATTTCTAGGCAGGTGAGGTGTAGCTGATGCTGATGGGGGAATCTTGCTTGACCCAAGGAGACTGATATTTGCTTTATTGATTTAGTGGCCTTAAGCCACTCTCTGGCATTCCAGAGGCCAACTGTATACTTGCAAGTGTGGTCTCGATATATCTTTCCCTTGCTTACACCATGTCTTTGACAGCAGGGCCTTACTGCCTCTCTTCTTGCAGGTATCCCAGTTTGCTGGCAAA
>VZQC01012143.1:661612-698389 GCA_009823505.1 Rhizomys pruinosus
TTTCCCTTCCCCCCACCCCAGCCCACCCCATCCCAGATCATGCATTCTGCCATAACTGTCCTGCATCTTTCTCTCAGTTTTTTTTCATTTTTTAACAATAAGTGATAATTTATGAGTACAAACATCTTTCATGTAAAACCAATTTGCAAGCACTTGTGCCTAAACCCACACAGCCCATGGGTCCTACCATCCAGCAGGGGTGGGGTTTGTATGTTCAATCAAATTGATCAAATGAGTGTCTAGACTATATTGCTGTAGTTTCACCATTCACCCCAATCGAAGCCCTTACATTCTACCACGCCCCCTCTTCCACAGATTGTTCCCTAGGCTTGGAAAAGGGGCACAGATGGATGAGAAGCAAAACAGTCTACTTTCTCTGGAGCTGTTGTCTTGGACTCTGGTCAATTCTGGCTGTTTCCTTTCACGGGCTGTTTGTCTAGGAATAACCTTTTGATCCTACTAATGAAGCACAAGCAATTAGATATATAGGTATTTAAACAGTACTAATTGTTATGGTAAGTTACTTTGGTATAGACACAGATGTTTTGATGGTATGTTAATCCATTAATTACATTTTTTTCTGTTAAATATGACATTTTTTTCTGTTAAATATGACTGTGGCTTATAACATCTCCTAACCATTAGAAGATGTAAGCTTGTGGCATCAGCCATGGGTTATTCCTCCAAGGAGAGAGCTAGTAGCCAATTAGGTTTGGGATATACAAGCATATGGCTGCTTCTGCTGCACAGTATTTCCAGGCAGGTGTGGTGTAGCTGGTGCTGACAAAGGAGTACATTTTCACTTTCTTCATATGTTATGGGTCTGTTTAAGCTGTCAATCTCCTCTTGGCTTAGCTTTGGTGATTCCCTGGATTGCAGATATTCATCCATTTCTCTTAGGTTTTCAATTTAGTAGAGTATAGGTTTTTGAAGTATTCCTGTATGATTGTCTGGATCTTTGCACTGTCTGTAGTGATATTTCCCCTTTCATCCTGAATTCTATTGATTTGGAGTTGCTCTTTCTTTCTTTTGGTTAACTGGGCTGGGGGGGGGTCTGTCTATCTTGTTTATTCTCTCAAAGAACCAACTTTTGGATTCGTTGATTTTTTTTTGTATTGTTTTCTTTGTTTCTAGTTCATTGATTTCTGCTCTGGTTTTTGTTATTTCTTCATGTCTATTGCGTTTATGGTTTATTTGTTATTGTCTTTGCAGTGTTTTTAGCTGCAGTGTTAGTTCGTTTATCTGTGCTCTTTCTGTTTTTTTTTTTAATATAGGCACCCAGGGGTATAAACTTCCCTCTTAGGACTGCTTTTAAAGTGTCCCATAGGTTTTGTTGTGTTGTATTGTCATTGTCATTTAGTTCCAGGGATGCTTTTATTTCTTTCTTTATTTCCTCCTTGACCCATTCATTATTCAGGAGTGTGTTGTTTAGTCTCCATGTGATCATGTAGGTAGCAGGGCTTATCCTGATGTTGATATTGAGCTTTATTGCGCTATGGTCTGATAGAATGCATGAAGTTATTTCAATTTTTTTTGTATTTGTTGAGGTTTTTCTGTGTCCAAGTATGTGGTCAATTTTGGAGAATGTTCCATGGGGTGCTGAGTAGAAAGTATATTGTCTGGTGCTTGGGTGGAATACTCGGAAGATGTCTATGAGGTCCATTTCCTTTATTGTATTGTTCAGTTCAGATGTCTGTTTATTCTTTGTCCGGTTGATCTGTCCAAAGGACTCAGAGGGGTATTGAAGTCCCCTACTATGAGTGTGCTGGGGTTAATCTGTGCCTTGATGTCCTGTAGAGTTGTATTTACAAAGGTTGGTGCACTGGAGTTTAGTGCATATATATTCATAATTGTGAAATCTTCATGGTTAATTTTCCCTTTGATAAGGATATAATGGCCCTCCTTGTCTCTTCTAATTGCTTCTATTTTGAAGTCTATTTTTTCTGATATTAGGATAGCAACTCCTGCTTTCTTTTTAGTACCATTTGCTTGGAATATTTTTTCCATCCTTTCACTTTAAGTTGATGCCTATACTTAAGGGTGAGATGGGTTTCTTGTAGACAGCATCTCAATGGATTCTGTTTCCTAATCCATTATCCCAGTCTATGTCTTCTGATTGGGTAGTTTAGCCCGATGATATTTAAGGTTATATTTGAGAGGTATATGTTGCTTCTTTCATTTTATTTATTTTTTTTAATTTTTTTATTAATTTTATTTATTTCTGTATGTGTATGAATGTACTGTCTGCATGCAAGTTTGTGCACCCGTGCCGTGCAATGCCGCGGAGGTCAGAAGAGGGTGTCGGATTCCCTTGGAACTGGAGTTCTCCTGGAATTGGAGTTTCAGATGGTTCTCGGCCGCCATGTGGGTGCTGGGGATCGAACCCGGGTCCTCTGTAAGAGCGGTCGGCGCTCTTAACCGCTAGGCCATCTCTCCAGCCCTCTTTCATTTTATTATACGTTTGCATTTTTTGTGTAGGTTTCTACCTCTGCATTTCTGTTTTTATTAAAACTTTTTCTTTCAAGGTGCCTGGGAGTAGTTGCTCCTCTCCTCTGTCCTTTGAATTGTTTCAAGCATTCTCTGAAGGGTTGGTTTTCCAAACATGTATTCTTTCATCTCATTTATGTCATGGAAGATTTTTCTCTTTTTCCTTCAACTAGAATCGATATTTTTGCAGGGTATAGATTATTTTTATTATTTTCAAATTATGTGTATTTGTGCCTGGTCAGAGGGTGGGTATTACATGAGAGTATGGTGTCCATGGGGCTCAGAAGAAGGCTTTGGTTCCCCGTAGTTGGAGTTATAGGCAGTTATAAGCTGCCTTATGTGGCTGTTGGGAATCTCCATGCTCTCCAGCTCCAGAATATACTTTTTTAGGGCTGGAAAGGTAGGGCAGCAATCAAAGTCTATGGCTAACAGCCAAACATCAAAGATTTGGTTCCCAGAATACAGTTTTTCAAGCACTTGTTTAAGCTAAACTTTGAACTTCATGTAAACAAAATAACCACTGTGACAGAAGAAGCAAGTTTGTTTGCTCCTGCTTCATCCAAGGCAAGACTGTTAATGGTCAGCAACTCCTGTTAGGTAAGAGTATTTATAGTTTACTGTCATCATGTTTACACATGGAAGTATGAGTTCTTATGGGTTGTTTACATTTTAGAATTAAGAAATGAGAGTAATCAGATAAAATGTATTCTCTCAGCTATGATATATGAACCTCTCATGGATCAATATGATCAAGATTAAATATAAATAAAAAGGGTCAGAATGACTGCCTTCTGTATTCAGGAGATTTAAAAATGATCATTGATGTCTCTAAAGACAGCTTCTGCTTCTGTGATGTTTGTCTGCCTGTTTAAGAAGCCTCTGCAGTGGCTGACGATCCTGAGCCAGAGCACATCTGGTGCTGTATTCAGTGAATCACCCACCTCTGAGCTAGTTTTGGTAATAGGTTTCATTTGTAGTGTTTAGTTCCAAAAAGAGAAGATTTTATTTTTACTATTTAAAAGACTTGTTGTCATTGGTTCAATCATCATAGCAATTTTTAAAGTTTGAAATAAATATTATTCTTTTCTAGTCTGAAAACCAAAAACCTAGAGAATTCAAGCTGGAATTTCTAATAAAAAATAGCAGGGACCACTCTTGAAGTCAAGTTGTTGGAAGTCTTTTCCAGTTTTTTTCTGGTCTCTTAGAAACAGGGTCTCCATATAGCCCAAGAAGGCCTGTAACTCCCCACTAGGCTGGCCTCCATCTCACAGAGTTCACCCTGTCTGTGCATCCTGAGTGCCTATAAAGAGTCTTATCATAGGTTAGATATATAATGGTAGAGGAAACACTTTATAGTTCCTAAAATCTGCCTTCATTATCTCTCAAAAAAAAATTGTACAAGCAAATAAAGCAGAATTTATTTATTAAAATGATGGATAAATAATTGTCACCATAGTGTGTGTGTGTGTGTGTGTGTGTGTGTGTGTGTGTGTGTGTGTGTAGGGACTACATCTCTAAAACTACCAATCCCATTAAGGATGTAACAGACACCATATAAATCTTGGACAACATTTCATGGCCTGTTATTCAAGTGCTCTTCAACCAGAGGACTCTTAAGAGCCTCAGGAGAGATTTCCAAACAGAGGGTGGTGGCCACACATACTTTTTTTCTTTTAAGAATTGCAGGTAATTAAAATACATGAACACCATTAAAGATGCTTTATATTCCCTGGCAGACCATAATAAGATTCAGCTGTTGGTAACAGCCGACTGTGGGAAAGACATCTAGGACTCTCTGGGAAAGAACATGTGGGAGGTTTTGGATTCATTCAAAAAATGCCTAAAGCTGAAGTTTCATTTTTAAAAGTTTATTTAGGAAGAAAGGTTATCTGATTAGGAAAGTTCAACTAAGTTTCCTCAGATACTTAGAAGTACAAGTTTGGTACAATATTATGGGTAATATTTATTTTTTTCAATATATTTTAATTGCATTTTTGTGTATTTCATACAATACATCTTAATCCTGTTTGGATCCCCTCCCCTGTCTGCCCGTGCCCTGTAGCCCTGCAGCCGGATTTCATGCACTGTGTCATATACATTAAAGCTTATCAAGTCAAATTGGAGCTAATCTTTTATTGAGTAGATTATTCTTAGTAAAACCGACTTTCAGACTTGAGAAAATATCACCACATTAGATACAATACTGCTGTGTTTAGGTTTGCTATTACTTTTGTGATTCATACTGTTCTATTTATCTCACTGGACTTTTGTGTGTATTTCTAATATTGTTTTCTAAAACATTGTTAAAAAAAAGAAATTTTACTCTGGACCCTTCCAAGTGGTGTTATGTAGTCTTTTAGAAAATGAAATTTTTCCTCTGACAAGTCTAGTGCTCTCAGACAAGCTGTCCCTTTAGAAGGTGCTGTGTTTGTCGTTTGACAGTGTGCCTGTAGTAATAGTGTTAACTTCCATAGTAGGACAATCAGCAGAAGAAATTCAGTTTATATGGCAGCTTCCCAAACCAAAATCTATACACATTTTTTCAGTAGAATCAAGCACAAAACACTCAGTTTATACTGTCACGAACTGCTCACCAGTACATCAAACCTGGAGAGCTTACCGATGAAGGGTGAAATTTTGCTCTTGATCATTCCTTGCTTGTTTTTTTTTTTTTTTTTTTTCTTTTGGTCTTTTCGAGACAGGGTCTCCCTGTAGCCCCAGCTGTCCTAGCTTGTTTTTACAGAGGCATTTCTTCCTCATCACGTGAAAAGCCTACGCCCTTTGAGGGTAGGTCCAGGATTTTCTTTTTTTGTGTTTTTACTTTTAATTTTTAAATTACATTTTTATTATTTAACCTTAGTGTCCTTTTCTCTTTGTTTCGTCTTTCCTTCCCTTCCTTCCCTTCCCTTCGAGGCCCAGCCCCTCTCCCATTTTCCAAGACATGCTTCTTCCCTTACTTTTCAGCTTCCTCGGCACTTTTGGTGATTCCCGGCAGTCCCTGAGCTCCTTTTCCCTCTTGACTCTCTGCTCTGCTCTCAGAACCTCACTCCAGCCTCCCATCTAGCGATCCAAGCTTCAGAATGAATGCATGTCAATTTTCCACTTTGAAAGAGTAAAGAAACGAATTCCTAATGATGATTCCAGATCGAGCCTTTCCCCTTTCTTACGCAGAGGAAGGGCAGTGTGCAGAGCTATTTTGAATCCATGTCTTTGCAGCATTGTTGACTTTACAAATGTGTTTGTGCGGCTCAAAGATGGGCAATGGAAAGCTTCACCTGCCACATTATCACGTGTCATAAGAAATCGGTAGAGGCTTTCAGGATATGATGCCATGTCAACACTTAAAGCAGGTATAGGGTACATTGAGGACTTTGTTCTCTTCGTAATTGATAGAGCATAATTGTCTACTGTGCTGGTTTTATTTCAGCTGCCACAAAATAGGAATGTGTCTCTGTGATGTTTACATTCACAGATTCATGCCTAATTTTCCAAGGTCACAAGTGTTTGATCCAAAGGCTTGGTTTATTCTTCCTGGGTGTTTCAGTTTGTGTACATGAGAAAGCTACATAACTCTCAGGCAACTGGGAGAATCTAGGGAGTCTCTGTGTTTGGTTATCATAGCTTTCTAGTCTGTGCAGTGCACAAGGGGAGGGGGAAGTCTTCATTTGTTATTTTACAATATGCTCCTCAGTAGGACATTAATCAGAGCCATACAAAGGTGAGCTCTTGTTTATAATACAGACAAGTTGGAGTACTTTGTAAAGTTCAGTGATGTCTGATGCCTCAGAAACCATCGACACATAGGCTCCCCATGTCCCTGCCCCTACGTTGTCATCTCCTGACAGTAACTATTTCATTTCTCTAAGAGTTGTCTATAGGGATGAAGCATTCTGCATGCCTTGCTTTGCAAAGGATATAAATAGAAACAATTACTGTTTCTAAAATAAGAGTCTCGGATTTGTCTAAAACAGTGAAAAGAGTAACAAATCAAGGGTATATGAAGTCAAACAAATGTGCTGTTTGATAATATGTTTAATATTGTATTTTTAACTTAAAATTATGAACCATTTCATACCAATTATGAAAGTAGTATCATCGAGGTATTTCTACATATATATTTTAATATATACTTATATACAATACTAATATATAATTATATACAATACTTATATATATAATTATATACAATACTAATAAGAAACAATGTGCATTGCTCCACAAAACCCAAATGATAATGCTAAGAACAACCTACAATACTGTTCTAATTGGAGGGGTAGTTAATACCCACAGATTTTATAAAAGTAGTTTAACTTATGGCATTGGGGTTTGCGGGTACCCCCCCTTTGTTTCTTAACATCTTTGGGGAGATTTATAAAGTCATTTCTAAGTTTTAGCAGCTAAAGTAAAAATCTTATTTAGATTTCATAAAGGGAGTATTGAAGAAGGCTCAGTTTTTATGTTTCTAATTCATATGCTTTTGCAGTAACTATTTTATCCAGAAGAGAGAACATTTTAAAAAGAATATTACAACATCAATGCATTTTCTTTTTCATTTCATCTGGTGCCGTTGTTGATTTATTTTCTTTCTTTTTACATTGTTGCTGAATAAAATGCCCTTCCACGATTGCCTATTGTATGTTGTGACTGAAGTATAATTTATATTCTGTAAAAAAAAATCACTTTAAGAAGCATGTTTGTTTCTTTAATCTTAAATGCATTTCCATGTTTTCAGGGAGAATAGCAAACCAAATTATTTTATAGGATGAAGAATTAAATGACCAATTTAACATAATTGTTTTTCTAATCTGATAAAACAGCTGAAAGTGAAGGATATTTGGTTTTCATCTAATAGAATAGTATTTTTGTCAATGTTAATCTGGTTAAATTAGGTGTAACCAAAATAATCTGCCATGGTCTGGTTCTTTCTGTCAAGGCCGGACTGACATATGCCAATAAGAACATGGACCATTTGGGCCCAGAATTCCATAAATGCGTGTTCAGCTTGTGAACTGATAGATATATATGTGCTTAATAATGCTATGTTGAAACTATCAGGTTGCATTAAATACTAGAGTGTTTACTTTTAGATGAGATCAGGTGAATTCAGGGTGTTATGGCCATAGATGAGTGTTTACTTTTTAAAAAATTGCTCACTAAAACTTAGAAGAATGCAAATGAACTTGTACATAATGATCATTATGTTAAATTTAAACTCACAGAGAGTTTTTTTAATTTAAGAATTTAAAAAATATAACTTTTATTTATGTGTATGTGAGTATATGCCATGTGCATACAGGTACTGCAGAGCTGAGAAACCGGTGCCATACCCCATAGAGCTGCAGTTACAGGTGGTTGTGAGCTGCCTGGTATGGGTGCTCAGAACTGAACTTGGGTCCTCTGAAAGAACAGCAAGTACTCTGCAGAGTCCTTTCGGCAGCCCCCTAGTTTTTTTTTGTTTTTTTTTTTTTAAATAAGATTTTCTGAAAGCTGTTTCTTCAAGTGTCAGTTAGTGATTATTTCATGCAGTTGGGGTTCTAATTCAGCCATTTTTAAATGATCTAAATTTAATAGCTTTATGATCAGATGGGAGGTTGGAGAACTTTGTGTGCTTTCTTAATATTCTGTGCCAAATATGAATGTAGAAATATCATAGTGAGTTTTCCCATGATTGTTGCTTTGTCTCTAAATTTATGATTGTGTTGAATATATGGAGAGCCATTCATTACACCTTGGAACTGCAGAGCTGGAAAGGTTATTCAGTTTGTCTCATAAAAACTTATATCCCTTCATAATAAGAAAGTGAGATTCCTAATTCAGTAACAACTCAAACCAACAAAATGAGTTTCAATTCAATAAGTTGCATTTAGACAAGTCTAAGAAAATAATGCTTTATACTCTAAAATTGTCTTTTGGAAGATTTTTTGTAAATTTACTGCTCATTTTTAGTTCCTAAGGCCTCTTGTGAAACACTGAATTTACTTAAGTAGTTCTGGTTCTGTCTCTTCTAGTAAAATTGAAATGCACTTATAATAAAAAAATTTTCTTACCTCTGTTGTACTTTAGCACTTTCAGCTTTAATCACTTGTGTCTCAAATATTTGAACAAATGAGCTAATGTCTCACATGAATAAAATAAAAATTAATAAACTTTCAAATAATAAGTCATGCATCTGTTAAAATATATGATTAATAATGATAAAATATGTTCCGTTTTTCTCCCTCCAGTCTCCAAACATCCACAACTACCCTGACATGGAAGCTGTTCCTTTGTTGCTAAATAATGTGAAGGGGGAGCCACCAGAGGACTCGTTGCCTGTAGATCACTTCCAAACACAAACTGAGCCAGTGGATTTGTCAATCAACAAAGCCAGGACCTCGCCTACCGCCGTTTCTTCCTCCCCAGTTTCCATGACAGCGTCTGCCTCCTCACCTTCTTCAACGTCAACCTCTTCCTCATCTTCTAGTCGTCCAGCCTCATCCCCAACTGTTATAACATCAGTATCTTCAGCATCATCTTCAACAGTATTATCTCCAGGACCCCTTGTTGCCTCTGCATCTGGTGTGGGAGGCCAACAGTTTTTGCACATTATTCACCCTGTTCCGCCTTCGAGTCCCATGAATTTACAGTCTAACAAACTGAGTCATGTTCATCGAATCCCTGTGGTGGTACAGTCGGTGCCTGTTGTCTACACAGCTGTACGGTCACCTGGAAATGTGAACAACACTATTGTTGTGCCGCTTCTGGAGGATGGGAGAAGCCATGGCAAAGGTAAGAGACATGAAGTCTTAATGGATTTCAGCACTAGAGAGAACCACGCAGGTTTTCATTAGGTGGAACCTAAAGTGTATGTAGATACTACGCCCAAAGAAGTTCTGTGCAGAACCGAATAGGCAATTTCCTTAGCCACTGAACTGAACGCAGCTTGAGAGGAGCCACATTTATGGAGAGCTAGTATTCCTTAGGTGTACACAGTCCATATGTTTATTCATTGAGTCTTTGAATGTCAAAATGGTGACATCTTGATTTACAAAATAATGATTACCTTTAACGTGGCAAATGGGAAGCACAGCTTATGGTCGGTATAATTATATATAAAATGAAAGTGCATAAATCACTCATAGAAATTGGTCATTGTGACTGTTTTAAGGTAAATCAGGACATTTGCTCTTTTTTTTCTGGTCAGATTTGAACTTATTTGGATGGCAGTAATACAAAACGCCTTGAAGATGGGATCCAGTCATTCATTTCTGAGCGCCTTATAAACTATGCCAATATTAAAATGACTCTATTGTTAGGTGTTTGACTGTAAAAGTCTCATGTAGTTTGAGTTCTTATCATCTTTTAAGTTAGTCACTATTGTTTTCAACAACAGGCTGAGTTATAATGGAACTATTGTGAAATACAATATTATGTTACTCTAAGTTTTAGAATGTAAGAAGATACTTTGCAACATGACCATGTAATAATATCTAGTTATTTTATTGAAAGTGGTCATTACACAGTTAAACAAGAAGTGGTCTTCTACTTCTATGTTCTTGCTTTATGCAGTTTTACTAGAAGAAATTGTCATAGCATTGGAGTAGATAATCATTATTTCATGTAAACTAAGGAATAAACCACTCCTCTATGCAAATATAAAATCACCTAGTCATTGACTACTCTCTTTTAGGCCTGGTACATATGTACATATTTTGTCTTCAGAGCCTAGAAATGATGCCAGGATAAGACACAAGGTATATTACTTTTCACTTTGACACTGTTACTACTGAGGAGCATGATTAAAATATGAACAATGAATGCATAAACCAGTATCTTCTCATAAAATGCCAGTAAACATGATGGTTTTGATTCTGGTATTAGGTAGACTTCAATATCAAGAGATTATATTTGATTGGAAATGTGCCCCAAATTTTACAAACAACTATAAAACTGTGCGTTCACTGTTGGCAACTTAATATTTTATCTATATTAAGTTTCTTCATAGCACTGAAACAAATTTCAGCTTCCAAGTTTAACAAAGTTAAAAAAATCTCCTGATTCAGGAATTTAAGTTTGCAATTTTGAGAAGTTTTCACTGCTTATCTGACAACCCGTGTGTTTTCTAATGTTATGAAAGAGGAACTGATCCTGCATTTAAATACCTTGTATTTAATAAGCAGAAGAGAGAGAGGAATTAGGGTGCTTTTTCATGGATTTGCTAATACTTCTGAGTGACAGGACAAATCTCTTTGAATGATAATAACATAACTGGAGGCCAAATCAGATATTTATTTTTCATTATTATTCAGAGATATAGTTATAGGTTTTTAATAATTAATAGTTAATAAAAAAAGGAAATGATACATTATATATTACATAATCCCATATGTGTGTCTGTGGCAGAGCCCAGTCTGTTTGTCATAGCACTTAGAGGAAACATTGTTTCCATTATGAAGTTGATTAATAAATATTTCAACAATGATCATAATATTTACATACAATTTTCATTCAATCAATGAGCAAAGACCTGTCTTTTATTTGTCAGTATCATTTATGAAAGATGTTATTTTTATTGTGTATAATATATAAAATATATGGCTAAATTTTAAATTTATAGAAAATGGATCATTGCAGGAGCCCATTAAGACTTATGTTATAATGTGTTCTTAACCTTAGTAGATTTGTTAGTTTCATGTAATGTGATTTATTTGGCAGTTTTTAAAATCATGAATAAAAATTTACTTACTCATAAGACTTATAAACTGTCTTGTGCTTGTTAGGACCATCAGATTTGATATCACAGGTACAGGAGATAAAATTACAATTCTCTCACTTGTAGCTGTGGAAAAAAAGCTCTTTAATCTACATTTTCATCAGTGATAAAATGAGGCTAATAATGTGATCTATCCTAAGATTTCAGGGATCATTAATTAAGATCACAGCGGAAATGACTAGCATTAATCAAGTATCAGTAAATGTTTGCATTTTTATCATTATTACTTTTCTGCAAAATATCAGAAGCAGTAATCAAAATTTCCTTCTCTTTCTTGTCAAACATAAAATTCATGGTAATGTTATGCATGTGTGGGAGCGACTCGTTGAACTTAAAAAGTTGGTTAGGAAATACTTCTCAAAGTTTCAAGCACAACAAATTATAAGAGATGGGAGATTTGTGTGAGAAACATCCCATTTTTCTGTTTTTATTACTTTATATTAAGGTTTTATAATCACCATATTCTACAAATATTGCTGTAGCATTTTATAACTTTTTATTGTTTAACTGATTAATTAGATGATAGTAAAAGTGCCCAGTGAAAATGGCTGGCTTACCCCACAGGATGAAGAAAGGAAAGGGCATTTCAATAATTCCTGTAATCTTTATTTAGCACGTACAGTTGAGCACCGAGCCAGCACAGAAACAGCTGAATGATCAAGGGAACCCCTATTTCCCTTCCCACTTAGGACTTGTATACTTGGCATGCATGGGGCAAAAGAGCTGAATTTCCAAAATGCTAATAAGAAAGACACAAACTAGCACTCATACATTAGGTGATTTTAGTGGCTAGTTTCTTTTAACACAGAGAATATATATCTGGTCTATGACAGCGAAGTAAATGACTACATATCATATGACATGAAGGAGATGAATGTACAGGTTCACATCTAAACTAACATCATGTGAATTACAGCATCTATACCTAAGGCATCCCTTAAGCATCTGTAATCAGTAGGCATTATCGCCACTAAGGATGCAGTGTTGAACAAAGCAGGACCTGCTTCTTTCTCACAGTGCTTGCCGGTATACCCAACCTTAGTCCATGGGCCGCATAGAACTGAGGGGAAGTATAAATGTGGCCCAATGCAAAGTTGTGAACTTACATAAAACACTGAGAATTTTCTTGCAACTTGTTTTGTTTTGTTTTGTTTTGGTAAATAGATTGCACATTCCTGAGCTTGATTTTTGTAGATGACAACATCATTTTGCAATGCTGAGAAGGTGGAATTTGCCTGCAAACCTAACGGACAATATCAAATTAAGCAAATAAACTAGAGAAGCAAATACTTTTAATTTTGGATAGAGTTGGACTAATATTTACATAAGAGCTGCCAGTGACTTGCCCAGTAAGAAGATAATTATAATTATAAATAAATAAAATTCTATTTGACACAAAGTATTTTCATGGAGAATGAATAAATATGAAAAAAAAATGTTTTCACTGTGATTCCAGAGTATAAAAGGGTTTTGGGAAGTGACGGGATGAAGCTTCCAGAATGTTTGAGTAGCAGAAATGGACATGAAAATATTTTCTGATAAAGGTGGAGCCTTGGCTCATCCAAGAAGAAAGGGCCTAGGGCAAGGAAAGCTGTCAGCTAGCCTGGGGCCCATAGGTGTCTCAGTGGAGCGGGATGTGGAGTGGGATATGAGATATAAGGAGAACCATCATAATGTTCCGAAATGTCCAGTAAATAAACATGATTCAGAGATGTGAGACAAAGATGTGAGGTGTCCTAGCAATACATCTCCAGCTTTCTACCAGAAGGACAAGTAGCATTTAGCCTCCAAAGCGAGGCTAAAGGGTGCACAGTTCCCTCATGTAGGAGTATTTTGTTACTGTGGAAGCTGAGACCCTCAAGGGTCATCTGATCTTCAAATGACCACTCCAGGAATCTCAATCCAGTCTGGAGAAGTTTGTGGTATTGTTATCTTGAGATTTTCATTGTTCTTTTTTTTTTTTGTAGTTACCTATGGGAGAAAAATCATAAAGTATCATAATAGACCACAAAGTTATTCCTGTATCATTATAACTCCATAGAAGAGTTAGGAATGTTGATAATTCTCCTTCCTTCCACTGTGTAATGTGTATTTACTATATGCTGAACACAATGTCAGGAAGTACAATTCCAAGAAGAACAAGAAGTTAAATTTTAATAGGAAAGGTGAAGAATATTTGTCAGGTGAAGTGAGTGCAGGGAGAGAGAGAGAGAGAGAGAGAGAGAGAGAGAGAGAGAGAGAGGAGGGAGGAGGGAAGGAAGGACTCAGAAATCAGCTGTGCTGATAATATCTAGGAAAGACAGTCCCGGAAAGAGGTCCAGCAATTCTTAGGCTTAACTGAATATGAAGAAGAACTTTAGAGAAGCGTGTGGGCTGGACTGGGTGAGCAGTGCAGAGGGTGGAGGTGAGGACTGAGTGGACATGGGGCCAGAGCTGAGGCAACACCCTCAAGCCCAAGGCAGTTTTTGTTCTATGTATGTTGGAAGCCACTGGAGTTGGAGCTCTGAGCAGATGTATGCAGTGACCTTCCTTGTGTTTCATAAGAATCATGGAGTCGCTGCATACACAGAGAATATAGGGTGGGAATGAAAAGAGGGAGGCTTGATGGGGGTGTGGCATGAGAAAAGATGAGAAGTAAGGACGACTTAGAAGCAGGTGATGGCTGAGCTGTTGAGCAACCAGTGCTGCTTTTTCCTAAGACAGGAAGAGTGGGCTTGATAGGGACTCGCTTTGTGATGTGTTGTATTCAACATGTGTGTTCTCCTATCGACTAGAAAGTCTGAAATGGAAGTTGGACAAATGAGCCTAGGGCTCTAAAGAAGTAGGAGGTAGTTTGGACAAACACATTTGGGATTCCATAAGGTTGAAGAGGTATTTGCTGCTGTGTAAGAACTGCCATGGATCGTCTTGGATGCAAGCCAAACAGATAAGGAACGGTGTGAAAGACTGACTGAGCAGCTCAGCATCCAACCTCTTATTTTCACTTTTTGGTCTGTGTATGTGTGGTGTTGTGAGTCTCTCTCTCTCTCTCTCTCTCTCTCTCTCTCTCTCTCTCTCTCTCTCTCTTTCTCTGTGTGTGTATGTTTGTGTGTGTGTGTGTGTGTGTGTGTGCATGAGAGACAGAGAGACAGAGTGTGTGAGAGAGTGTAGAGGTTCAAGGTGGATGTCAGATGTATTCCTTGGTCACTGTCTACTCTTAGATCTTAAGGCAGGGTCTGTTGCTGAGCACAGAGCTCACAGATTCCAGCTAGTCTCACTAGCCAGCTTGCCCCTGGTCTCTGCCTTACAAACATTGGGATCGCAAGCAGCCACCCTGCCTGCAGGTTTTTACATGGGTAGGTTCTGATGATCCAAACTCCAGTTCTTATACTTGTTCAGCAAGTGTTTTTCCAGTGATCTTTCTCTCCATCCTATATTCAACCTTTGGACATTGTGATATATGATACTGTTATCTACAGAATCATATGTTAAGTCACATAAGTAACAATCCTGGGCTAATCAAAAAAATCCAGTTAAGGAGCTAAAGAATATAGACTTCTCCAACACCCCATACCTGAGCTGAACCTTTTACCTCACCAGAGGAACAGGTAACCTCGATGCCCAGGAATAAGACAAGGGTCTGATTGGTCAGTGGCTTTGGAACTGACGGTGCCTGAAGGGACTCAGTGAAACTCAGTGGTTATCTCATTCTTGGATAAGTTTCTATCCCAAGTACTTTCCATTTCTTGCTACATAACTTCTATGGATGGTCTGTTATTTCTCTGCACAGCACCGCCATTGTCCTCTTCTCCTTAGTTGCCCAAAGCACTCAGGACTCTATATGACTGTGTTGAAACAGATTATGTAGAGGAAATGAGCCAAGTGTCCATTTCCTGTAACCATATTTTCTTTCTTGCCAACACAAAACTTGCAGCAGAATCCACCAGAGTTATACAAAACATGTTTATTATATCAAGAGGTTTTCACTGGACTAGGATGATATCTGAAAAATAACTTACTGTAACTCATAAGTATGTTATTCATGATTTCCAACAATTATTTGACCAGATCCTTAAGTATAAAGTTCTTTTTCCTAAAATACTAGCCAGAGAGAGATGATTCTGCTGGTTAGAAACCAACCCAATTTGGGTGTGCAGTTTCTTCGGTCACTTACTTAAAAGTGTTGCTTTCTTACTATATTTAGACACAGACAGAGTGAAGAACTCTCCTCCAAAAATACACCTTATTTTCATAGCACCCATTCAGGAGTTTCAGAGGGATTTGGCCCTGGGCAAATTGAAATCCTCACACCCCATTTTCTTCCTACAGGCTGTCACTTTTCTCAGCAGCCTACAGGAAGAAGCCACAAGTGTATTTTTAGTCTTATGCCATTTATATTTGTGAAAGGAAATATGGTCATTGAAGTGATGGCTCAAAGCATATTGGAAGCACTGACCCTGATTCCCAGAGCACTGAATGCTTCCAATTTCAAATTTTATGGTTCTGTTACATTTTTTTTTTTCTATCGTCAGCCAATCTCCTGTTAATGTCTTGTTTCAGATCAGGTCTGGGTTCTTCTCGGGGACTTGTTTTTTCTGTCTACCTTACACATGACTGTCCTCTTTTAGTTCACCATTCGGTGGAATCCTGGTGTCATCTGTCCATATGACCAGAATAGTCCTGGCCAGCTGACCTGTGCTTATGTGTACAGTTGTCTTGGCCTCTGAGTGACTGAACTACCACCTCTTCCTTTGGTAAATTTCTTCTACTTACTCTTATATGTAGTAGCTATTAAATAGCAAGTTTATACTTTAATTGTGAATTTGATTTTCATGAAAAAAAAAAAACCTGTAGTTACTTATGTTCTTTAACTTACTCTTTTCATGATCATTATTGGAAAGGTGACTGGCATTTTGCTATCATTTGGTTTATTATTCTTGAATAGAAACTTTGATACATCATTGTCAGAAAAAGTCAGGATTTGTTAAGTGTGAGAGAATGGCAGATATTCCGTATTTAAGAAAGATTTAACTACGAATTTACAATGCTTTATTCACTATAGACAAATTGGTCAGGTGTTGTTTGTTTTTACCTCATTTTCAAGGGAATGTTGTCACTTCTGGGTATGCACATAAGGTTGAATAGATTCCACCAGAAATTGGCTTCTTGTGTTCTTGTTTATCTCAGATATCTCCAATCTGTCCATTCCTCTGCTTCATCTGGCACAGACTGGGTTAGTGCTAAGATTCACTAGTAATAACCGGCTCAGAAAGGAGACACACTGTCTGGATATGCTACTCTATGAGAATTAACAGAAACCTGTAGGTGAGCTCTGCACAGACCGTGGAATGCCTGGCAGTGGCTTTGTTTGGCTACTTAGCTTGCTCAGTAGATTCACCAATACCAGCACAAAGGACAGAAAGGAACCAGCGGATACCTGGGGCAGGCTGCTGCAAGAGGTAGATGTTTTTAAGGCAGTGAAGATGAAGACAAATCTATTTGTTAGGTCAAGTAGCTCAGGCTACAGGTTGATAGAGTAGACTTTGTGTTCATTCTGTTGTAAAGTGTTATTAAGATCTATTGAAGAAAATAGCCTTTTACACTATTTTTACTTGCCTGGGAGAAGTTCTCTCCAGACAAAGACATCTAATTTATATTTAAATAGAATTCTGCTTAAAATTTTACATCCTACCAATATAGAATTCCAAGGTACCCTTCATATTCATTTCTCAACACACCTCATGTTTTCTCTGATATTTTGTATATGAACTATTAGATATCGGATTTTTACTTTTTCCCTCTTTGAATAATGTTTCTAAATATAATCCTGATTTCACATAGTCCAGGTAGTGTTACCCACCAGAGGAATTCTGCTTCCATATCAGATGCCATTATTTATAGGATTGTTTTGATAATATTTGGGCACATATATTCATTGAAAGAAATACGTGCTTATTATTTGGCAAATAAATATAAGCTTGGCAAATAAACAGTTTAACCAGTGACTTATAAGGTCTTTTCAAAATGTATCAAAAAAAGAAGAATCTAACACTCAAGAGGCAAACTTGCTTTTAGAATCACCACCAACAGTGCTTTAAATTGCCTTTGAATAATTTACACTCTGGGCCTGTGCTTTCTGCTCCTTTCTCTTTCTGGCTCCTTAACACGCCTTTTTCTGCGTTACTACTTTCTAAGCTTTCATTTTCGTTTCTGTTGTGAGTGGAGAATTAAGTGGTATTTCACTTCGTAAAAAATAACTAATTGATACTGGTCTGTCTGGGAGTGGATGAAGTGGTTCCAGTTTACAGACATATTATCATATATTCAGTTGTTTCTCCAATCAGTGTTATGCTGGCTGAAATGCTGCTTTGATCCCTGGCCAGTCGTGTTTTTTTTTTTTTTTTTTTTTTTTTTTTTTTTTTTTTTTTTTTTTTTTTTTTTTTTTTTTTCTTTTACAATCAAGTGGCTTAACCATCTTTTTTCATTTAATCATCTAACTCATTGATTTAGCAAATGCTTTATGGGCACTTGCATTGCAGGAATATCCTTCACTGCCAGTAATGGATATTTTACTCAAAAGGAAACAAACATTGTAAATGCCAACCCCTGTTTATAATACACTAAAAAAAAGATCTGTTCCCATTGTGAACAGTTCCTGTTGAGAAATGGTGAAGTCAACTTAAAATGAGCAATTTTAAAAAGAAATTAAGAATAGACTAGATTAACTCTCAGAACATCACCTAGATATTATTTTATGAGACTTGTTGATTAACCTGTCCATTTATATGCAAACATATATGGTCCTGAGGTTTTGTGTGTATGTATGTGTGTCTGTCTGTCTGTCTGTCTGTCTGTGTCTGTCTGTGTGTGTGTGTGTGTGTCTGTGTGTGTCCGTGTGTGTGTGTCTGTGTGCCTGTGTACCGGGTCATGCTGGGGAGCACAGCATCCTGGCCATACTAGAGTGTGTGATTCTTACCATGTACCAGTGCAGGAAGCTTGAACCGATGCCGTGAGGATGTCTCTGCCGCGGCTTCTGCTCCGGCCTTGCCCGCCTTACTTCAGCTCCTCTCCAGGTACCCAGCTATGCTCTCACTATGCTCTCACGCTCTGCTTTCTTCCATTTCTCCACTTTTTTCTTTCTCTTGCTTGTCTTTACCCCACTCCATCTATCATTCTGTCCACTTAGGATTGGGTGACAGAGTGGAAGATGTTCATGTAGCCAAAGCTGACCTCAAACTATGTAGCAGCAGCAAACTCCAAACCCCTGATTCTCCTTCCTCCACTTCCTGGGTCCAGAGATTACAGGTAGGCCACCAGGCCTGGATACAATCCTATCTTTTTCTAGCTTGATTTTTTTTCCCTTTTGAATATCTCACTAAATCATCCATCCATCCCAGAAGTCACTAATTATGGAACTGAAAGACACATTGAAGATGATAGTCTTTTTACTGCCACCTAGTGGTCAACATTTAGAAATCATGAACAGAGAAATGTATAGAATCCAGGTATTTTTTTTTAAGATGACCCCTGGATTTTCCCAGCTATTTCAGAGTTGTGAGGAAGTGTGGCGAGTTTATCCCTTTAAAGAAAGTCCACTGAGTATTACGGTGAATGTCCATAATTCAAGAACTCACAGTTGAGGAGGTAGAAACATGAGTACAAGGTCATCCTCAGATATATTCAGAATTAGAGGCCAACCCTAGGCTATGAGAGACTTTGTCTCAACCAGCCTCCCCCGAATAAAACAGAAAAGAAAAACTCAGAATAATTTGACATGTAATGTATGTACCTTATTTTTTGTGTCCCAGTATATGAAAGACGGTATTTAATTTGGCAAAGAAAAAAAGCATATCTACCCATACTTTCTATCCTGTACATTTCTGCCTTGACTCTTTATCAACATTAAAATGCTGGTTTTTATTATCTCTTCACATTTTTAAAGCTATGTATTGTAATTGTTCACTATATGGAAGCATATGTTTGCCAACTTCCAGGCCATTAGGAACTTTCACCAAGACCTGAGCCCACTGAGCAAGGAGTCATTGCCATAGAGACTATCAAATGAAAATGCAGGCTTATGTCTTCAGGGTGACAGAATGTAAGTTTGATAAACCCAAGAGAAATGGGACTAGCCCTTGGAGACATTGTGAAATGAGCTCGTCAATGGCTAGGGACTTGGGAATTCTCTAGAAGGAAGGTATAATTCAAGTGCAATCCTGCAGTGGATGCAGGCAGGTTCTTCACTATCCGGAAGACAGAAGGACCTAGCAATGTGACCTAGACTAAGAATAAGCTCTTCTGGTGACAAGAATATATAGTTTAATTATGATTTGTGCTCAATCTAAATCCTCATTCCTGTGATACAAGCGGTACCGTACATCACAGAAATTTAAGCTTTGATAAACGTACTTGCTAGTTCTTGTTTCTCCAACACTGTGGATGATACTAGCCAAAATTCAGCAAATACTGAGTGAGGAGATGAGCGAACACAAGAATGAATCCATTTAGCCTGTAGGATATGCAGAGCTGATCAGGAATGCTGTGCCCAGTGTTGATACACAGGTCTGACCCCCAAACCCCAAATAAACTTTCTTTTGTATTATGAAGTAAGAGAGTAGGCATAACATAAAGCCATCCATTACTGCTCCACCAAACATGTCTCAAGCCCTAACCACATGCCATGGCTTTTCATGATGATATGCTACCTTTGTCCATAGAGAAAATACCTGGGCAAAGATTTGGTTCAATGCCTCCTTTTCAAGTAATGTACATAACAAGTTGAAAAGCAGCTCCCTCTCATCCCTCCACTCACACAATGTACATGTATACATATACACACATATACACACTCCATACTCTGCCCTCCCAGTGCCTCAGTGCATCATCCAGTGTCTGGCACACAGAAAACACTTCTAAGTATTTGTGAATAAATACCTATGATCTCCAAATGTGCTACGATTATGTCAGTGAGCACTTCGTAGGTTGCTGGTGTTCCTGAGTAGATGTTGTTTTTGCTGTTTCCCAGGTTTGTTCTATTTACAGTATTTAATATTAAGTAGTAATGTTTTTGTAGTACATTATACATATTGATATAATTCAGGTTTTAATGCTTTCTGGAATTGAACCCCTGCAAATGAGAAATGTTCTGTGGTTTCCAGTCTTAATAGAAAGATAGTGCTGTATGAAAATTATAGGCAGTTCTGAGTTATTATTTTGCTCAGGTAAAATATTTTACCTGAGAACGTAGGACAGATAATGACTTTGATTGGACCCTGGTAATTAATAGAATCGGTGAAATTTCTTACTTAGTAGTAATGCCAATTTCATTTCCCAGTCAGGGTGAAACGAATTAAGCCTCCTACTGCACTGCAGTTAACTGCATTAGCATCGCACTACCATAAAATCTGAAAACTGTAGAGTAGGGGTAATCCACTATAAATTGTAATAAAAATTACCCTCCCAGACTCCATATTCTCTCCATTAAGTTCATAGACACTGTCTCTTTGTACATAAAGTTTTATGAAATAAATCGACCGGTTCTCCTGTCTATACCAGATAGCAAGCTGTTTTGATTTAAAGCCAATAATGGTACAATCAGTTTTTAGGTGTTTGCAGTGCATGTTAAAAACATAAATTTCCTTTAACAAACCTTATGTAAAAAGAAAGGCTACTCTTACCTGCACCCTGCACTTAAATATCTCTTTGTGTGAAAGAATCAATGATGTATTTACCATGGCCAGCCCATTTGTTGCCCTCATAAAACCAAGATTTCATTTCCCAGTTTAGCTCTCCAGTCTTAAAGGTGCATTAAGTAAACCCAAGCACAAATCTCAAACAGCTTTGTGTGAACTGTTTCTAATCTTTGTGTGTTTAGAAAGAATTGTCAATTTCTTGATTGCATTTTTGTCTCTCCTGTGCTAAATCGAAGTTCTTTCCTAATCATCTCTGGTGTGGCCTTTGTCAGAAAAGAATGCTTTAAATCAATCTTCTATAAACACAGGGACCTTTCAAGCAGAGAAAACCTTCTGGAGCCCTCACTCGTAAATCCTCAAAGAACATGCACTAGACTCTGGAGGAAGTCATAAAGTGATAATGAAGGTAGAATAGGTGGTGTTTGGGGTGAAGGTTGAGGAAATATAAAGCTCCAATACTCAGAGCAGGGAGAGAGGATTCAGACCAGAAAAGGGGTGAACAACAAAGGGAAGTATGGAGGTGCACACAGAGTGCACAGTGTAATTCTGCTGAAATATTAGCTGTGATATGTGTGCAGGTGCACATGCTGCATAGGATATAGAACGTGGATGAGTGATATGTACTGCACATACTTAAAAGAAAAGACCTGAGCATTGCACAGTACTAAAGTCTCTTAACTCTTATCTGAGATTTATTTCCTTGTGACTATGATTTTTTTTAGTTGTCTCTAGATAGAGAAAAGTACATAAAATGGTTAAGGAAAAATAAGTTAAAGGTATATTTCTCAATCTTTGCTTTTATAACTCAAGTCCTCTGAAGCATTTCCTCAGTAGATTTTTATGTATTCCCAATAGCCACAAAAGAATTGGTAGCACTTCACTTTCTGTAGGTCTCCTTACTCTAAGACCATATATCTATGGATTTTGCATTACCAAGCCGTACAGGTGAAACCCCCTGATTCTCTTAAGCGAAACTCATACCCAAATTTAAGACTGTCATCTATATGGACAATAAGGGAAAAATGTGGCAGCAGGAGAAGGTCTCAACATTATTATTAAAATAAGAACTTGAATCATCACAGTAAAGTCTTTCTGGATGGGAACAAATAGGCTTATACAGCTCTTTTGTCCTTGGAGATAGTACTTTATTATGGCCTCAGAATTGCCTTTGAAATAATGACCATTAGTAATGAAAGAATGGTTAAATTATTGTCATTCTATTTGAAGGCAGCAATGTGTGTAATAAACCTTATAAAGATATTTGTTTAAATTATTTAAATGACAACTAACATTTATTGACTGTCTACATGTTCTTTGTGCTTTTCCTATGTTATCTTTAAGTCCTCCAATAGCTACCATATAGGTATTCTTGCCCATCCTTCATAGGTAAGAAAATTGAGACGCATGTGATTTTTTCCCTTAAAGGTATAGCTTAAAAGGGTAGCACCTTGAATTAAATCAGATTTTAAAAACACTCCACAGCCATCTCTCTAGACTTTGTCTTGATGCTTATATAATACATCTGAAATACCCAGAGAATTTGTCAGTGTTAATATCTCAATTCTACATTCCCTGAAATGAGGTACTGTATAACTGAATGAAGAATATTGAATTTAAAAATCACTTGTGATTTTAGTCATCATTTAAAGTTTATGGTATATGAAATCTGTGCCTCTAACATCAGTTGTGTGTACATGTGTATGAACTGTATGACAATCTCATATAGCTGAGCATTGTGCGGTATTGTGTATTTGAATTTCTCCAACATCTTGCAGCAAAAGAACTGCCTCAAGCTGTAGGTTAACATTTCTAGGTGTAGGGAAATTTGTCAAAGTGTGGTTCACTGAGTTTCAGAGATTGACATCTGTGTCATTTTTAGACATATCCGGTCCCTGCCTGAAGCTCTTTGGAGGAGGAAATTGGTTAGAAAGGCACACACAACACAGACATGCTTGTCCTTGCTTGCTTCATTCTGATAGTGGTTATTTTCCCAATAACATGAGAGGAAAAAAAAAAACACAAGGACACAGCCAACATTTAGTATTACTGTTACAATTATATTTATTTTCCTTAGATTAACGAGTTCAATAAAATTCTGAGCACTAGCCAATAGCTAATGATCATTATAGCATTACAGCTTCAGAATTATCCTCACTTATGTAGCAGATGTTCAGAAATGCTTTCTTCAAAATAGGAAAATAAATTCCAAAACGTGTGTTTGGATATGGAAACTAGCCTCATTATAAGGGCTGACATTTCCAGGTTTTATTTCAATATCTTTTCTACATTCTTGTCATTCTTTTACTAATTGGTAAGCTTATCAAAGAGTAAAATAAACTTTTGCACACTGTCCAAAGTGTGGGGGTATCACTTAGTACATTTAACTACATTCCTGAAGTCATGGTTTGCATGGAATATAATCCACTTATCATCTAACAAATGAGTGGTGGCTGGTAATACACTATTTAGTGGCATTATTGTACCCATTGGTATCTGCAATAATCAAAGTAGTATAACCTCTAATTATGTGTTTTATTATCTCATTATCCACCTTGAAACGAATACACCTATTTGCAAGCCTGTTTTTTTTTTTCCTTCCTTGGCTAGTTGTGATCATTTTTAATGTTAATCACTATAATAAGGCCCTGAAACTTAAAAGCAAACCCCCTTTCAATGTAAACTTAAAATAAGTTTTAGCTATATAATTCTGTGTCATCTGAACTTTATAATTTTTTCCATTTACAAATCTAAGCAAGCCACCAGATTGGTTCTGGTGTTCAGTGTTGTGCTCTGAGAATGCAGTGATCCTTAGTAGGAGCAGAGAACACCATCACAGACTCAGACCCAGAAAGTTCATGGCCTGTCTTTACTATGCGAGACTCTTTCAAAAACAAAAAGATCTTTATGTTTATTACTTAAATGTTATGATTATAGAGCCAATTTATTTTCTTTGTTATTTGCTCATTCATTTCTCAAGATGAAATAAAAATTTCAATTACTGAATTAAAAACCCAAGAAATAAAAGTTTTTTAATCTTCATTTTCCTCCTTGAGATAGAGTCTTGCTATGTAGACTTAGCTAACCTGGTACTCTCTATGTAGCCCAGACTGCTCTCAAACTTGTAGCAATACTCATGCCTGTTGCCCCAGACTTTTGAGTGCTGGAATTGCAGGTACATAACCATCATTCTTGATAGACATTTTTTACTTACCCAGGAGTTCTCTGAAGTCCTTTCCATTCACTTCAGTTAGTAATTTTACAATGTACAGACAGTAGCTATAGCAAGCTCACAATCAAATAGACAAATCAGAAATAGAGAGATAAATAAATGATGGACATATAGATGATAGACAGCTACATAGATGCATAGATATATAGATTTATAGAAGATACATAGAGAGATAGATGTTAGATAGATAGATAGATAGATAGATAGATAGATAGATAGATAGATAGAAAGATAGATGATACTTATGTAACATAGTGAGATAAGTCTTTGATACAGACAAACATAAGCACAGAGGCATGAACTACAAAGAAAGAAAGAGAAAACTAGGTTAACAGGAAGTAGTTTTAACTACTGGAGAAAGCTGTTTCCCAGAGGAAAGTATTCAGTATCTAGTATCAGCTTGATGTGAGCAATTTTAAAGTACTAATCCTTGAACTATGAAAGAGCACAGTGCATCCTGTTAAGGTAGCAGGTTTTACAGGAATGGATAAGATGATATGATACACATGAAGAGAATGTGTGTGAAGTGGAAATGAGGCCAGAAGGGACTCATAGATGCACTTGTCACAACCGCACTAGGCAGTTAGGCTCATCCCTGTAGTTACAGGGATGATCAGAAAGTTGGAATTGTGTGGAAGCTGATATAGTAACACTGAAATCTGTCAGGAAGAGATGAATGTAGTGGGATAGAGAGCACACAGAAGGATTAAAAGGTGGTTTCTGAAAGCTAAGTGAAAATTTCTGAGAGCCTGGGCAGAGGTCACATCAAAAGAAATAGGACAGAATTTATTGGCCAGATGGATTTCAAGGGTGAGGGAAAAATGAATTTAAGCTTTCTCCTGGGTTCATGTTTTGGAAATTGGAACATGCTGTGAATTTTCAATGGAAAAATATTTGGGTTGGAAGATTATGTTGAGAACGTCACCACGAAAACAACACTGGTTAGAAAAGTTGAGAAAGCAAGATAAGACAGGTGAGAATCTAACATTCCAAAGTCCATCTTAGTATACATTTGTAAGACAAGAATGGACTAGAAGGCAGTATGCAGAGAGATACCTAGAAAGTTTGGGAGGTTAAAGGGGACTTTAACTCACAGTGTACAAACATGGCAAAATAATAAATCTACAGGTTGACAAGAGCAGTGAACATGAATGTACATGATGAAGACATCTCCAGAGGTGCTTCAAAAAAGAATTTAAAAAATAATAGATACTGGGCTGGAATGATGGCTCAGACAGGTTGAGAGTGTGTGCTACTCTTCCAGGGGACCTACGTTTAGTTCCCAGCTCCCATATTAGGCAGCTCATAACCCCCTGTAACTCCAGATCATCCAACATCCTCTTCTGGTCTCTATGGGTACCCACACAGGTGGTACATACACAAAAACACACATATGTATAAGTGAAAATAATTCCTTTTAAAAAAAAAAAGAGTAAAGTGACTGTCAGCAACAACATGTGTCAGAAAAATGTGACAGCCTCATCAAAAATAAAGTTCAAGTAACTGTATTCAAAAATTCAAAACCAATTTTTATTGAAGTTTTGTGCATTTCATACAAGTCTTCATCAAATCTAGACCCCTTTCCCCATCCTTGCCCTCCACCCCTCCAGAGCTCATGCATTCTACCATACATGTCTTTCATCTTTTTCTCAGTGTTTTTTCAAATTTTTCAATGCAGAAGTTTACTGTTTGGGGCAGAAGTTTACTGTTTCAGTCAGTACTTTGGCCCAGTCTTTTTTTGTTGTTGTTGTTCCTTGCAATTTGTATCGCTCCAAAATATTCATATATACATACCACACATATACCAAAATTATGATGTCTGAAAACAAACTACATGTTAATTCCAAAACATTTTGGGGTTGGTTTTTTTTGTTTTTGTTTTTGTTTTTGTTTGGTCTTTGTCTCCCTGTAGCCCCAGCTGTCCTGGAACTCACTCTGTAGACCAGGCTGGCCTTGAACTCACAAAGATCTGCCTGCCTCTGCCTCCTGAGTGCTAGGAGAGGGGTTTCACATTTTGATAGTAGAGTTGTATTCAAGCAAAGAAAAATATTACTTTATATTCTTACCTTACATGGCAAGTTGCTGAGGAACATCAGGTATTATATTTACTAAAAATGAAGGAAAAAAAATTATTCAGTTTGTCTTACAAATAGAGATTTGGTGCTAGGATCCACAAATGAGGGACACCATATGGCCTTTGTTTTTCTGGGACTGTGTTACTTAGTATAATGGCTTCTAGTTCCATCCATTTACCCGAAAATTCATGATGTTGTCTTTCTTTGCCACTGCATAGAATTCCATTGTGTAGATAGATGTACCACATTTTCTTTATCCACTTGTCATGGTTGAGGAACACTTGGTTGCTTCCAGCTCTTCCCTATTCTGAAGAGAGCTGCAATAAACATGATGTACATGTATCTCTGTGATAAGATGAGTCTTGTGGTATACCCAGGAGTGGTATGACTGGGTCAGGTGGTAGGCTCATTTTGAGTGTTTTGAGAGTTCTCCACACTGCTTTCCATAGGGGTTTTAAGAGTATACATTCCCACCAGCAGCTGATGAATGTTCCACTTTCCCTACAACCTCTCCAGCATTTGGTATCCTTTGTTTTCTTGATCCTACCCAGTCTTATCAGAGTAAGATGAAATCTTAAAGTGGTTTTAATTTGCATTTCCTTAATTATTAGTGACATTGAACACTTCTTAAGATGTTTCTTAGCCATCTTTTCTTCTTCATTTGTGAAGTCTCTGTTCAGTTCTTTATTCCATCTTTGGAGTGGGTCATTTGTTTTTTTGCTCCTTTGGTTTTCTTGAGTAGTTTATATACATGAGATGTTAATGCTTTGTCAGATATATCACTGGTGAAGGTTTCCTCCCAATCTGTGGGTTTTCTCTTCACGTCTTTGTTTCTTTTGCTGTTCAGAAGTGCTTGAGTTTAATAAAGTCCCACTTGTCAATTGTTGACCTTATTTCCTGAGCAGCTGCTGTCTGATCTAGAGTCTTTTCCTATGCCTATGTCTTGTAGGTTATTGCCAACATTTTTCTTCTGTCATTTTCAGAGATTCGGGTTTCACAATGAGGTCTTTGATACATTTAGTGTTGATTTTTCTACAGGGTGAGAGATAGGTGTTTAATTTTATTCTTCTGCAAGTGGTGATCCATTTGCTGAAGATGCTGTCTTTCCTGCATTGAGTCTTCTTGGCCCCTTTGCAAATATGAGGTGGCTGAAATTGCATGTGCTCAAGTTTGGATCTTCAGTTTTGTTCCATTGATCTACCAGTCTGGTTTGTGTGAATACCAGGCTGGTTTTAATGACTGTATCCCTGTAATATAGTTTGAAGTCTGGTATAGTATTCCCCCGACCCTGAGTTGCTCTTTTTGCTCAGGATTGCTTTGGCTATCCGGGGACTTTTGTTTGTTTCTTATGAACTTAAGGATTTTTTTCCTAGATCTGTGAAGAAGCTCATGGGGATTTTAATTGGGATTGCATTGAATCCGTATATTACTTTGGGCAGAATGGTCATTTTTATTATATTAATTCTTCCAATCCATGAGCATGGGAGGTCTTTCCATCTTCTGGTGTCTTCTTCAATCTCCTTCAGGGATTTAAATTTTTCATTGTAGAGATTTTTAGCGTCCTTGGTCAGGTTTGTTCCTAGATATATTTTTGAGGCTATTGTGAATGGGAAGGTCTCCTTGTATTCCTTCTTCAATTGCTTGTTATTGGTATAAAGAAAGGCTACTGATTTTCCAGGTTTATTTTATATCCTGCCACTTTACTGGATCTGTTAAATCATTACTAGGAGTTTTCTCCTGGAAAGTTTCTGGCATCCCTTAGAAGAACTATCATGTCGTCTGCAAAAAGGGATAGTTTGGCCTCCTCTTTTCCAATTAGTACTCCTTTAATTTCAAGAACTATATTGAAAATGAGTGGAGATAGGGGATAGCCTTTCCAGGTTCCTGACTTTAAGGTGCTTCTAATTTTTCCCCTTTTAGATTAATGTTGGCTGTGGGTTTGTTGTATATGGCTTTAATTATGTTGAGGAATGTTCCCTCTAGGACTTTAAACATGAAGGCATGTTGAATTTTGTTGAAGGCCTTTTCCAAATCAATTGAGATGACCATGTGCTTTTTGTCTTTCAGTCTGTTTATGTGTTTTATGACATTTATTGATTTGTGTATGTTGAACCATCCCTGAATTTCTGATATGAATCTGACTTGGTCATGATAGATGATCTTTTTGATGTGTGCCTGTATTCGGTTTGCAAACATTTTGTTGAGAATTTTTGCATTTATGTTCATTAATGAAATGGGTCTATAGTTTTCTTTTTTAGTTTTATCTTAGCTAGTTTGGGTATTAGAGTGATGCTGGCTGCATAGAAGGAATTCGGGAGATTTCCCTCTGTTTCTATCCTCTTGAATAATTTGAGTAGCAATAGCTATAGGTCTTCTTTATTTTTTTTTTATTTTGTATGTGTATGAATGTACTGTCTGCATGTAGGTTTGTGCACCTGTGTCGTGCAATGCCGCGGAGGTCAGAAGAGGGTCTCGGATTCCCCTGGAACTGGAGTTCTCCTGGAACTGGAGTTACAGACAGTTCTCAGCCGCCATGTGGATGCCGGGGATCGAACCCGGGTCCTCTGCAAGAGCAGTCGGTGCTCTTAACCGCTAAGCTATTTCTCCAGCCCCATATAGGTCCTCTTTAAATGCCTTATAGAATTCTGCCCTGAATCCCTCTGGACCTGGGCTTTTTTAAGTTGGGAGGTTTTTTATTACAGTTTCAATTTCCTCATATATTATGGATCTGTTCAAGCTGTTGATCTCTTCTTAGTTAAGCTTTGGTGATTTCTATGATTTCAGATATTCATCCATTTTTCTTAGGTTTTCAAATTTAGTAGAGTATAGGTTTTCAAAGTTTTCCCATATGATTGTCTTATCTTTTCGTTATCTGTTGTGATATTTCCTTTTTCATCTCTAATTTTATTGATTTGAATTTGCTCTTTCTTTCTTTTGGTCAACTGGGCTAGAGGTCTATCTATCTTGTTTATCCTGTCAAAGAACCAGCTCTTAGATTCATTGATTCTTGGTATTGTTTTCTTTGTTTTTATTTCATTGATTCCCCCTCTAATTTTTGCTATTTCTTCCTGTCTGTTGGGTTTAGTTTCATTTGTTGTTGTCTCTCAAGTGTTGCAGTGTTAAGTCGTTTATTTGTGTTCTTTCTGTTTTCTTAATGTAGGCACTTAGGGCTATAAATTTCCCTCTTAGGACTGCTTTTAAAGTGTCCCATAAGTTTTGTTGTGTTGTATCTGTTTAGTGCCAGGAATACTTTTATTTCTTTACTTCTCCTTTCACCCATTCATTATTCAGGAGTGTGTTGCTTATTCTCCATGAGTTCTTGTAGATATAGGGCTCTTTCTGCTATTGATATTAACTGTTGTTTTTTTTAAAAAAAAATTATAAATACATAGTCTAAGTTTACAGCTCATACAAAGTTCTTCAAATTGACTGAAACTCACTTTGTAGACCAGGTTGGCCTTGAACTCACAGAGATCTGCCTGCCTCTGCCTCCCAAATTCTGGGATTAAAGGCATGCACCACCATACCCAGCTTCTGGAAGCATTTTTTGAAGAAGAAATCCTAAAAGAAAATTAGAGAACTAGATTTAAAAACATTGGTAAATGTTTTAAAGGTAACTTTTTTTGTTAGCTTGATACAAAAACATGCACCATAATTCTAGACTAAATTCTAGGCTAGCTGTGAAGGCAGGAATGCAATTTGATTGTTAGCAGACTCATTCTTATGTTCAGAAGAATAGATTGCATTGAATGACTTTAGACTTAAAGTGATGTTTAAATCCAGTGATAGTAAATCTATTACATGGCTGTGCCATATACACACTTCAGTGGGAATATAAATTGTTTCAGCCACTTTGGAAGAACAACTTGGCAATGTATAATCAAATTATATCATGCTTTTCAGATATGTACTGTGAAACAGCCTGCCACACAGGCTGTTTCACAGCCTGTTAAGAGTTGATATTTTGAAAACAATTTTCTTTCACTAACAGTATAGATGAATATTAGTGGTCCATTTAGAAAATAGAGCAGACTAGAATGCAATAAAGTACAATCATGAAGTGAAAAAGTCTGAATAAATCTCATGTAAAAAATCAAATGAAAATATGATATTGTCGTGTATGTTTTTTTAAAGAACAAATTCATATAGAAGTTCTAAGCAGGCCTTGGTGGTGCACTCCTGTATTCCGAGCACGGAGCAAGCAGATCGCGCTGTGAGTTCAAGGCCAGCCTAGTCTACATAGTGAGTTCCAGGACAGCTGGGGCTACAGGAAAACTCTGTCTCAAAATGACAAAAAAAAAAAAAAAAAAAGAAAAGAAAAGAAGTTCTTCCATCCTGTGCATGAATAGGAAAGATCCACACCAGGGGTCTATAAAAGAAGGAAACTACATAGAAATAACAAAACAAAACAAAACAAAACAAAAAAAACAGCTTTCAACTCTTTCTGTGATATTATGTTATTTTAATCTTTTGAAAGTAGTCATTATGTGTGTACTTGTAATTAAATTAAAAATGGTAACAGATCATATTTATAAATGAGTTAATGCCAGAGACAAAGTCCTGGAACCTATGTTAAATGGTTCTTTATACGTTATGTTTTATATCAAGGATATTTAGATGTAAGAAATGATGGGAAGAAATTCTCTTCAGGATTTGGATTGTCCATTCACGGAAGTGAAACTACGGGAGAATCAGTGTAACCCCTGGCCTTGAGTTTGATGGTTTCGCTGTGGGCCCACAGGAAGCCAAGCTACTCTCCCAGCAGCAGGGGAAACTGTAGATTATAACAAGATGCCCAGGCTCTCAGATATTTTGTGTAGTCTCAAGAACAGCCAGGGTTTAGTGTTGACATAACCGGGAAGTGCTGGTTGAAATGGTTAACTTGATGCTGTTGAGAATGTGGAGCAGGTTCCATCCTGAAGGTTATCCACACAGGAATCTCATTTTACCAAGAAAAATTCTGATTTAACTTTGTTACTATAGCTACAGAAAATAAGATCAAACTTCTGTGCTTGTTTCCAATTAGATAAACCAAGGTTGAGTACAACACAGTGTACTAGGAATTTGCCTAGGAAAGCCCAGGATCTTGTCTTCTCCTAATAGGCTGTTTTCTTCGAAACACACTCCTCTCACAGAGCCAAGAGGAGAGAGCACATGCGGCCTTTGTCTTTCTGGGTCTGGCTTTCCCCACACAGGATGATAGTTTTCCAGTTCCATCTATTTTATTATTAAGAGCTGAATAATATCCCACTGTGTACGTGTACCACACCTTTCTTATCCATTCATCAGTTGATGAGCATCTAGGTTATTTCCAATTTCTAGCTATTCTGAAAATGGAAACAATGAACATAAGTGAACAAGTGTTTCTGGAGTAGGGTACGAGTCTTTTGGGTATAATTCTGAGCATTTTGGGTGGTCTTTACCTTACCTACAAGGATGGCAAAAGTCTACTGTTTTAAGTTAAATCAATTCTGTATTAAGATTTATCTTTAATCCAGCAGAATGAAGTAATTTCTTTTTTTTTTACAAAAACTATACACATATATTTATTTACATGTATATGTGTGTTATAGATGCTATGTGTGTACAGGGGTCCCCATAGGCCATCAGAGTGTCAGAACCCTTAGAACTGGAGTTACAGATAGTTGTCACCACCCAGTATAGGTATTAGGAACTGAAAGAACAGGAAGCACTCTTAACCTCTAAACCATGTCTCCAGCCCACTTAAATATATTCTTTTTGGTCTTTTGGAGACAAGATCTCCCTGCAGCCCCAGATGTCCTGGAACTCACAGAGATAATGCCTGCCTCTACCTCCAAAGTGCTGGGATTAATTAAATATATTCTTAATGGTGGCATGGTATGCAGACTCAATGAGGAAAGCTAGGAAATAGCACCAGGATTCACAGTGTGTCAAAGTCCTGTGGATGTCAGTAATTTTTCACCCTTTACTTTCATATTTGTGTATGTATGTGGTAATGGGTTTTAATCCTAGGGCCTCAGGCTTGTTAAACAAGAGCTTTACCATTGAGATAAAGCCTCCCTGTCTGCTCTCTGTCTGTCTGTTCAGTTATTGAGACCAGGTCTTGCTTTGTAGCCCTGGCTGACCTGGTAGCTCCTATGTAGCTCAGGTTGGCCTGCAATCCATGACAGTCCTCCTTTCCCAACCTCCAAATGCTGGGATCACAGCCGAGCACTCTGTCTTTAGTGGTAAGCATGCATGTGCATGCCCATGTACATAGCACAGCTGATACAGAAGTGAAATAAAGTTCAGGTGAATTTTCAGCTCTTCCTTGGGCATTTCTTATCTTTAAAACATCTAAGAGTGGGGCCATGATTCACTAATACTTAAAATTATTCTTATATATCTCAGTCAATGTCTTAAACAGATTTAACTTTACCCCATCCATAAGCCAGAAAATACAGAAAGAAGAAATAGTAACTACATGAAATGAGAAAATTGAATAAATAGGCCATGGATTAATGTTCAAGTCTTCTCTATGGATTACAGATGAATGACTGAGCTCATTGTTACTCACCTGCACTCACCACAAAATCCCTTTATTAAGTGTCCTAACTCTTCTCTGTATGAAGTGGATTCAGTCTTGAATAAACCAAGTGGAACTGGTTGGCTAGGCTTTCAAGCCACTGTAACGGGCTGGCAAAGTGGAAGGGCAGTGGGAAGGAGTGGACGGTGATGGTAGAAAGGCTTTCGGAGGGCTTCATGTGGTGCCGTGCACAGTGGAAAAGCCTACATATGGCAATGGAGTACTAGTCAGCGGTAAAGAAAGATGACGTCATGAACTTTGCAGGTACATGGATGGAACTCGAAGCCATTATGCTAAATGAGTAACACAGTCCCAGAAAAACAAGCGGTGAATGGTCTCCCTCATTTGTGGATGCTAACACCAAATCCCCAGATGAAAGGCAAGCTCAACAGCATTACTGTTATATTTCTGGTTATCTGAAAGCAACTATGTTGTTATAATGTAAATCTCCTTTTTTTAATTTTTTTTATTAATTTTATTTATTTCTGTATGTGTATGAATGTACTGTCTGCATGCAAGTTTGTGCACCTGTGTCGTGCAATGCCGCGGAGGTCAGAAGAGGGTCTCAGATTCCCATTGAACTGGAGTTCTCCTGAATTGGAGTTTCAGACGGTTCTCGGTCGCCATGTGGGTGCTGGGGATCGAACCCGGGTCCTCTGCAAGAGCGGTCGGTGCTCTCAACCACTAGCCCATCTCTCCAGCCCTATAATGTAAATCTCTTAACGGACTCTAGAATCGATCCACCACTTACTTTCAGACTCTGTAATTACTGTATATGAGTGAAAAGTATGTATTCATATTTTAGAATAATATAAAATTAAAGGAGGAAAATGTGAATTCCTAAACATAAAAAAGACTGAGAGAAAGATGCAGGACAGTTATGGCAGAATGCATGATCTGGGGTGGGGGCAATATGTCTAAACTGAGCTGAGAAATTATGTCTGAAATACACAAAATATCAAAATGAACTTTATAAAAAAAATCACAAAAGCCTTTGTGCTCCAAGATACGCTTCTGGGAAACAAAAGAGGATTGTCAATCTATGTTCATTTTATTTTATCCAACAAGAAAGTGAGTTTTAGTCATGATTCTTTAGAAAAATGAAACCCTTGTGACTATTATGATAATCTCAACAAACAGCAATTCTTAAACTATATTGAAAATGGTGCTCTAGTTAGCTTCCATTGCAGTGATAAAACACTGACCAAAAGCAAGTAGGGAGGAAAGGACTTATTTCAGCTCAGCAGTTGCAGCCCCTCATGTGGGATGCTAGAGCAGGAACTCAAGGCAGGAGCCTAGAGGCAGGAGCTGAAGCAGAGATCACGGAGGCATGCTGCTTACTGGCTTGCCCTCTGCTCCGTGCTCAGCCTGCTTTCTTACATAACCCAAGACCACCTGCCCGGGAATGGTACCACCCACAGTGGCCTGGGCCCTCCCACAATACTCAACAATCAAATAAACACACATGGCCACAGGCCAGTCCAATAGAGAAAATTTCCCAGTTGAAGTTCCCTCTTCCCAGGTGTGTCAAGTTGACAATTGAAGCTATCAGCAATGTGATAGCCTTTCTGTTGTTTCTAGGGAGTAATTCCTGTATTAGAAATGAGAAGTATGTGCAGGTATTTAAAATCACTTCCTCAAAGGAAAGAAAAAGCCAGTTAAGTGTAAGTCAGCTAAGAGTGAATAAAAATTATGAACATTATCATTTCCATATCATCCCATGGCCAGCTCAAACCCTAACTATGGTAATCTCAGACTTTACAAAGTCATAGAACTATAATAATTGTAACTTTCTCTCGACAAATTAATGTTAACTTTAGAATGTAAGACGGAATGTAATTGTTCAAATAAAATGTGAATTAGATGCTTCTATCATGCTATGGCAGAAACCTCTGGCAACTGGGAACTACTGTGATAATTTTAAATAGAGCGTTACATTTATACCACGATCTTCATCAGCAAAAAGCACATTTTACAGTGTAAAATGAGTGTAATTCATGTAGCCTCTCCCCTCAAGGAGCAGACAGAATACTAGCAGCTGGAAATTAAGTGTGTGCTTAACCATAGTGGAAATAGGATTTGCAAAATTACCACAAAAATATACAAATACAAAGTGTGACATTTTTAAAGGAATGACTGCATTTAGCTAGGAGAAAGTTTACTGCAGGGAAGGTAGGTTTTACTTGTTGAATTGTCTGTGGAAGGAAATAACATGATAGAGCTGGCTCAAAGAGCTTTAGTGGCAAGGCTCATTGGAGTTGGGAAATAAAGAAGAGCTGAAGAATGGTTGTGGAGAGTTGTTGAATCTTATTTGGTAGATGATAGAATGTATTCAAGGATTTCAAAATGAAGAATGCTTTGGGAAAGGGTTATGTTCATTCTGTTATCTAGATAAGCCTTATGTGGAGCAAACGTATACAGTAGGAGTTTGAGGAAGTTCGGAAAGAAGCAGTGAGAAAAAGGAGGACTCCAGGAAAACTGGGGTTAAAAGCAAGAGCGACTGGTAGCTGACTTGTTGAGGGTCAAGGAACATTGAATTCAATTTGGAACCTCTCACAATGGATCTCTTATTTGGAACTCAGAAATGTGAAAGATAGGAGTTGAGTTTGAGGGATTTCAAATGCACTGATGGTGGAACAGTTGGCAGGATGCTGGAAATGTGACTGTGGAGTTCAGGAGTGAGGTTAGAGCTAAGAACAGAGATCCAGTGATCACTGGAAACTGTGGGGTTGCAGAGGAGCTTATCAACAGAGAGATGGAGGGAAGAAGGGGTGGGAAGTGAAGTCTAAAGGCTAACCCACCAAGAAGGGAGAGTTACGCAGAAAAAAACAAGAAAACAAAGGACAGAAAGAATGAGAAAGAGCTTTAAAACGGTTCAGCAGCATGTTACAAAGTCAGCCACACTTTCTCCAAAGACCCAGTGCTTTGTGGGAAGCCATGTAGATTTTGCAGCTATGTCTGGATCCTGATGTCACAGCCCTAAAGTAACCAGATAAAAAGTTTCTCAGGAGGCAGAGGCAGGTGGATCTCTGTGAGTTCAAGGCCAGGCCAGCCTGGTCTACAATAGCGAGCTCAAGGCCAGCTGGGACTAAAGGGAGACCCTGTCTCAAGAAGACAAAAAAAAAAAAGTTAATGAGCATGGCTAAGTAAAATTGTATTCACAGAACAAATGGCAAGTCCTGCAAACCTTAATTTGACCTTCCTTTAAGCCACAGGAGGGAGAGACTGTAGGAGAAAACAGGATGAAGATGAGGGGGACAAGCAACAATGCTCAGTATTGCAGAGATCCAGGAGCGTTATGACGGAGAGCTGGACCCTGCACTGGGGAACTGGAAGAACATTATGGGGTTATTTTTTTCATAGAGTTGTAGTAGGAGCCATTACAAGTACAGAGATATGAACTGAGAGAAAATATAAATTGCATATTATATCTGTATAGTACCAACATCCAAGGATTTATAAAACTGATTGAATTTTGAAGTCTTCATTTGGAGCACCAAGCACACTTGCAGATGCTTCGCCATGGAAACAGAGAATTATTAGCACCAGCAAAAGTAAAGGAAGCAAGAAAAGAAATTGGTTATGATACCAGTAAGCAGACTGGGGACCTGGAGAGATGCTTCTGATCTTGCTGTTCGCCATTGCTATAGGCAGTGTCTTGATGAACTAGAAAAGTAAGCCATACATTTACTCGGCTGACAACCTGGAATCAAAGGAGGTCAAGATAGCAGTTGTACAAGGTCATGCTTCATGGCACATAAAAATCTCTTTAGTGTAATTAACTATTCTATGCAGCCAGCAGGAAGTAGTGACTGAAGAGGAAAATGCTACTGCAGATTTGGGGAAACGTTAGTCCTGGCCTTGAGGATTCTTATGTGTGTTTCTCTAGCTTGATGCCCAGGCTCACAGAGCTGGGGGAGTCTTATCACAGGACATAATTTATGATGTCTCACTTGTCTGCTCAGTGCCCCCTAGTAACCTCCCTTCTTAGCTAGAGCCAAAAAAAAAAAAAAAAA
>VZQC01012143.1:698428-751049 GCA_009823505.1 Rhizomys pruinosus
TCTCTTATTTGGAACTCAGAAATGTGAAAGATAGGAGTTGAGTTTGAGGGATTTCAAATGCACTGATGGTGGAACAGTTGGCAGGATGCTGGAAATGTGACTGTGGAGTTCAGGAGTGAGGTTAGAGCTAAGAACAGAGATCCAGTGATCACTGGAAACTGTGGGGTTGCAGAGGAGCTTATCAACAGAGAGATGGAGGGAAGAAGGGGTGGGAAGTGAAGTCCAAAGGCTAACCCACCAAGAAGGGAGAGTTACGCAGAAAAAAACAAGAAAACAAAGGACAGAAAGAATGAGAAAGAGCTTTAAAACGGTTCAGCAGCATGTTACAAAGTCAGCCACACTTTCTCCAAAGACCCAGTGCTTTGTGGGAAGCCATGTAGATTTTGCAGCTATGTCTGGATCCTGATGTCACAGCCCTAAAGTAACCAGATAAAAAGTTTCTCAGGAGGCAGAGGCAGGTGGATCTCTGTGAGTTCAAGGCCAGGCCAGCCTGGTCTACAATAGCGAGCTCAAGGCCAGCTGGGACTAAAGGGAGACCCTGTCTCAAGAAGACAAAAAAAAAAAAAAGTTAATGAGCATGGCTAAGTAAAATTGTATTCACAGAACAAATGGCAAGTCCTGCAAACCTTAATTTGACCTTCCCTTAAGCCACAGGAGGGAGAGACTGTAGGAGAAAACAGGATGAAGATGAGGGGGACAAGCAACAATGCTCAGTATTGCAGAGATCCAGGAGCGTTATGACGGAGAACTGGACCCTGCACTGGGGAACTGGAAGAACATTATGGGGTTATTTTTTTCATAGAGTTGTAGTAGGAGCCATTACAAGTACAGAGATATGAACTGAGAGAAAATATAAATTGCATATTATATCTGTATAGTACCAACATCCAAGGATTTATAAAACTGATTGAATTTTGAAGTCTTCATTTGGAGCACCACGCACACTTGCAGATGCTTCGCCATGGAAACAGAGACTTATTAGCACCAGCAAAAGTAAAGGAAGCAAGAAAAGAAATTGGTTATGATACCAGTAAGCAGACTGGGGACCTGGAGAGATGCTTCTGATCTTGCTGTTCGCCATTGCTATAGGCAGTGTCTTGATGAACTAGAAAAGTAAGCCATACATTTACTCGGCTGACAACCTGGAATCAAAGGAGGTCAAGATAGCAGTTGTACAAGGTCATGCTTCATGGCACATAAAAATCTCTTTAGTGTAATTAACTATTCTATGCAGCCAGCAGGAAGTAGTGACTGAAGAGGAAAATGCTACTGCAGATTTGGGGAAACGTTAGTACTGGCCTTGAGGATTCTTATGTGTGTTTCTCTAGCTTGATGTCCAGGCTCACAGAGCTGGGGGAGTCTTATCACAGGACATAATTTATGATGTCTCACTTGTCTGCTCAGTGCCCCCTAGTAACCTCCCTTCTTAGCTAGAGCCAAAAAAAAAAAAAAAAAAAAAACCCGGTGTATGTCCCCTCTCCATGGCTTGGTCCATTTCTTCCTCTCTTTGTTGGGTACAGCTGTGATTGCCCACATCAGGACACTCATGCATCCAGATCACATGCCTACCTCAGAGCCTTTGCATGTATTGTTTGCTCTACCTGCAGTGATGATTATTCCAAAACAAAACAAACCAGCCCAAGAGCACAGGCCTTTCTACTCCTTCAGGTTCCTAAGTCTTTCTTTGGCCCGCCCTCCTTGCGGCATCACTGACTTTGTCTACCTGCCCCTCTGTTACTCCTGTCTGCCACTCCTCCTTTTCTCTGCTTGACTGAACTTAAGTAGTTGCTATCTGATAGACTATAGGTCTTTCTTTCCTTTCCCTCCCTCCATGCCCTTCCCTTCTCCTCCTTCCCCTGTCTATCTGCCCCTTATTATCACCAGCAAGGAAAGTGTGAAGATGAGAGAGAGAGAGAGAGAGAGAGAGAGAGAGAGAGAGAGAGAGAATCTCCACATTGTAGCCCTGCCTAGCCTGAAACTTGTTGTGTAGAACAGGCTGTCTTCAGACTTACAGAGATCTGCCCATATCTTCCTCCTGAATAGTGGGATTAAGGGCTTGTGCCACAATGCTCTATTAAATTTTTATTGCATTTTATTTATTTTGTATATATGTATGTTCATGGGTATGAGGGGAGATCAGATAATAATCTGTATAAATTGGCCATCCTTCTACCACATGTTTTAGGAATTGAACTCGGGTCATCAAGCTTGGTACCAAGCACCTTTACTTGTTAAGCCATCTCACTGAGCCTTGGAGGTCAACTTTTCAATCTGCTTGGCTTACTACTCTTTCACCAGCACTCAGATTACACTGTTTTGTAATCCTGTGGGTATCTGCTGAACTGAACATACAAAGGATGTTTGGAGCAAGAGGCATAGTACTTTGATAAATTTTCTAGTGTATGTTCTGTATCTATAAATTTTTTCAGTTTAGGAACTTAAAAAGTTAAATTTACTTAACTGGCATAGTCTTAGGGTTGATGAAGGCACTGTAGGTGAAGAAAGCGTGTGCATTGTCAGGGTAAGCAGTGTGACTGAGTACTAGGCAGAACAGAATACTAACCATATTGTCTATGTGAATTACCTCCTTTAATGTTCACATGGCAGTGGAAGAGGAAGAAACAGGATTAGCAATGTGAAATGAATTGGTGGTCAGATGGTTACAGATAACATCACTGGAAGCCACTTTATGTTTTCTGAGCCCAGAACTGTGTTTTCACCCTGGATCCCTGAGACTCTTCTTTTGGGAACAATTCTTGCTTAGACAGTGTCAGAGGGGAACTTGCCACCCCAAGAGACTGAACTCTCCCACAGCTTTCTCCTCCCCCAAATATTCATTCCTCCTCTACTGTCCTTTCTAGTACAAACATCAGCTCTCCAAAAGCCAAGTTCTCTCTAACTGGGTCAAGTCTCTGCCTTGGCAGGGTGAACAAGTAGGGTGCCTGGAGGGAGCAGGCGATGCGAACGGCTGGAGGGAGGAAAGACAGCCCAGCAGCCCTGTGGCTGCTGACCACACAGCTGCCTCACAGCCCTGTGTCCTCACAGGCAGAAAGGGGACTCCAGGCTTCTTTCTGAGATGCATGCTTTCTTTTCATTTGCCATGATGTTCAGAATGGAGCCCAGGGTCTTACACACAGTCGGCAGGTTCTCTACAACTGAGCCACACCCTCCAGCCTCTCATTTTTGTTTACAGAAATGTTATTTCATAAGTTTAAATGTATGCTCCCAGATTGCTGTATTATAAACATTTAAGGTGGTGATTTGTGGAAAAACTTTCTTCGTGAACAGCCGAATGGGAGGTTATTTTGAACAGAAGTGTTTAGTCTTTCAGTAGCAACCAGGCTTGGGTGAGGGATGTTGGGAGTATACACTGGTATCCTGTGGTTGTGACAGCTCACTGTTACACAGGAGAGAAAGAAGTTTAAATGTGTTGAGAAGGACATAGAGTTTGGGGAGGCCACAGGCCTGGACCTATGTACCTAGTGGGCTTCAGGTCAAGTAAATACTTGGGGAAGGAGACCTCAAAGATTTAGACTGAGCAGTCATACCCACCCAGTGCCTCTTAGAATAGAGGGAAGAGAATTGGCAATTTTAGAAACCCCAGTTCCCTGGAATTCTGGACAAAATCCCAAGAAGATAATCATACAATCTCAACACTTGAGGTTGAGTCTATTGATTTTCAAACACAAAGCTATGACATTATTACTATAAAGACCTTGAATACATTAGCTCTTCCCATGCTGTGCCTTACCAATGACTGAGCTGGACTATGGTTTGAAGCAGTCAATGCCACATTAATAAATATATGACTGGGCTGGAGAGATGGCTCAGCAGTGAAGAGCACCGACTGCTCTTGTAGAGGACCCGGGTTCAATTCCCAGAACCCACATGGTGGCTAAGAACCGTCTTTCACTCCAGTTCCAGGGGAATCCGACACCCTCTTCTGACCTCTGCGGCATTGCACAACATGGGTGCACCTACTTATAGGCAGACAGTACACTCATACACATAAAATAATAAAAAGTTAAAAAAAAATAAATACATGACAAATAAAGGCTTGAAAAGGATGTGAAGATTGGGTCTCCTGTTCTGAGAAAGCCTAGTCACCACGTGAAAGAGTTTGGACAGACCTCTAAGAGATACACTGCTCTGCTGCCCACCAATCCCAGCTGATAAGTGAGCCACATTTGATTGGTAGCCATATTTCAGCCACAAGATGACCATATCTGTCCAGGGAACCCAGATGAGGGCAGCATAAAAAACGCCTGTCTAAACTTATTCCAAATGTTTGACCTACAGAACTGCGATCAAATAAAATAGTTGCTATTTTCATCTCCTTAATTTGGTGGGTGATTTCCTAGCAATGACAAACAAACAACAGCAGGCCGGAATACCCTACACTTACCTATTCTTAGAAATGGTGGTCATGTCTTCAGTGACACAGGATGCTAATACAAAAAGGGAAATAAAAGCTCCGTGTGACCATCTGCATTTTCTGCCTCTCAAGTCAAAATATTGAACATTTATTTACAGGATTTCTTGTGTTGGAAGCCTCATCTCTAATTCTCAGTATTGCTCAGGCAGGGTTCCTCTATTCTAAGGGGCACTGGGTAGATATGACTGCTCAGTCTAAATCTTTGAGGTCTCCTTCCCCAAGTATTTACTTGACCTGAAGCCCATTAGGTACATAGGTCCAGGCCTGGGGCCTCCCCAAACTCTATGTCCTTCTCAACACATTTAAACTTCTTTCTCTCCTGTGTAACAGTGAACTGTCAAAACCACAGGATACCAGAGTGTACTCCCAACATCCCCTCACCCAAGCCTGGGTGCCACTGAAAGATTATAAACAATTCTGTTCAAAATAACCTCCCATTCAACTTTTCATGCAGAAGGATTTTCTATAAATCACCACCTTAAATGTTCATAATACAGCAATCTATGAACATTCCTTTAAACTTATGAAATAACATTTCTTTAATAAAAAATGAGAGGCCAGAGGGTGTGGCTTAGATAGAAAAGTAAAATCTCAAAGGTACTTCTTTTTACCCATAGATTGTTCTCTTAACTTGGAAACTGTGTTTATATGTGTATGGGTATGTGTATGTGTATGTGTTTGTGTATATATGTATGAATATGTATGAGTGTGTATGTGCGTATATGTGAATGTGTTTGTTTTTATGTGTACATGTGTTTGTGTGCATGTGATTGTATGTTTATGCTAATGTGCATGTATGTGAGTGTGTTTTGCTTGCTCAGGAAACTGTCATATGGTCTTAAATGAACAGCCTAGAGAGTTACTCCCTCCTAAGTGGGCTCAGATGTGCAGATTAATGGAGGTTAACTGGGTGAGATGTCCCTATTCTACATTTAATAAAAATAGAGTTGAATTATGCAAGTATGTAGATGAGCTAAACATCTGACCTAATCAGCAATGCAAATTTTAAAAAGCCTTTCTAATTATTTTTCCAGCTTGGCTGAAGGTATCGTTAAAAAGAACTTCCCAGCATGATGACAGCAGATGTATTTCATAATATTTATTGAAAATATTGGAAAGAAATTCTCAATTAGGATCCTTCTGAAAAGTACATCAGAAAGGATATCTTATTTAACATATTTTATACTTTCACTTATCTATAAACATAGCATAATTTAGATGATCATGTAACAGCTCTCACAGAGTCATCTGGAATGTTTCATACGGTTAGGCTTGAACTTCAGAGCCAGATTGCTTCTTGGTTAACTGCCTACATCTTCCCTGTGGTGTATTACTTATGTCTAACAACTCCAGTTGTCTCTATCAGAATATTCTCTGCTCTTTGACTATCTGATCATTTGATATCTTGGCAAAAGGTGTCATAGCACATGATGTTTCAACAACTTTAAATGTCACACTGTTGACATTTACATGCATCTATAGCACCACACGAGGTGGAATTTGGAAGCCTAGATGGATCTGGTATTCATTTTCTTGGCTGGCTTTGAATAGTTATAAACAGTTGTTAAATGCATCATTGTAGAGCAGAATCCCCAGAAGAAAACTATCTATGAATTTCTGGCTGAAATATCTGTAGCCTTCTTGAATCCTGTACCTTCCATTCTCTGAGTTGCTCAGTGCCTTTCCTGTACAGCCAAACACTACTACACAGTGTTTCATTCAATAGGAGACAGTATCTACAACAGGGGTCCCACCAGACTTAGCCTTTGGTGCCTTGGGAGCCACTTATTTGTGTCGCACAGCAGTGAGGTTTACATGAGTTTAAAGTCACCTAAGAGCACTTACCTGTGCCATGAAGTAATATGTGACTGTATATTCTTTTCAACATAAGTTTGATTGAGTATAGCCAAAGAAATCTAAACTGGATTCCATAAGAGTGGCTGGACATTTAAGGTCTGCATTGCAAGTGGGTGGTAGGCCTCCTTCCTTTGGCCTGGAAAGGATGCTGCAACATCCGATTTGTGAGGCATCTTCTCTAGAGATCAGACAGAAAACTGATTTTTTGTTTTGTTTTGTTTTGGGTTCAACAGTATATGCTAAAAATCCATGAATGTTACTTCATGACCCCTGGTCCCTGAGCAAGGAAATCCTATACTTGAAGGCATTGTCAACTGAGAGTTGCATGATAATGAATTACTTTACTCAAGGACAAGGCCAGAGAATATAAGTGCTTCGTTCTGTGTCTGAATTTCATTGTTAGTGATTTTCAAACAAGGACATACGCATGCAGCTGAATATCAGAACCTGTAATGCCCGTATGTTCAAAATCTTAAATTTCTACCAGAGTCCAGCTCCAGCAGGTTCAGGTCCTGAAATGGGTGGTCGCAAAGGCGGTAAAGAAATCAATCAGATAAGACACAAGAATCTCTTTCTTTACATGATCTGAGGGTTACAAACAGCATCTATCTTCTTCGCTTCCATGTGGATGGCTTCTCGGGTTTGCCACTCTGCTAATTTTCTGTTTGCGGCTCTCTTTTGCTTCTTTGCTTTCTCTTTTTCTCTTGCTTCTCTGACCCCGATGTTTATTTTCCTATACCCTAAGACTAATACAGGTTATGCAAGGCTAAGCTAATAATGAAAAAAATAGCCTAACTTCCTCATAAATATTTTTCAGAAAATTCATACCGCAGTCATTCTTAACATCAAAAACAATAAAACAAATGATGGTGCACCCCCTCAGCTAAGCAATTTAGCAGTTTTCAGCAAAGCAAAGTTAATATTAACTTTTTTGGGGGGGGGCTTTTTGAGACAGGGTCTCCCTTTCGTCTCAGCTGTCCTGGAACTCGCCCTGTATACCAGGCTGGCCTTGAACTCACAAAGATTCGCCTGCCTCTGCCTCCCAAGTGCTAGGATTAAAGGCGTGTGCCACCATGCCCGGCTAATATTAACTTTTAACTCTAAGGACTTCATTCTTTATGCCTTGCAGTTACATCAGTGCTAGGCAATATAAAAAGTGAGCTTTAACAATAGAGAACTTTATTTTTCTTACTTTAGTTCCTTGTTCACTTGACCTGTAAGCCATTTCATGGCTGATGTGGTTTTGATTCATATCTCGTTCTTATTCTGCTCATTATTTTCCTCAGTTTCTCTCTTTACACTTTCTGCCGAGATGATTTTCTAAAGGCTACTGATCTCTGAGTCAGATCACTAGAATCCATACCTCACTGGACTTAGTTTCACTTTGCCCTACAATTCTCTTTTCAGTTTAAACCTGACCATGAAATCAAAATTCCTTTCTTTACTTGGGCAATCTATGCATGAGACAGTATCTACAGAATTCTTAATTGCTACTGTATCATACATTTAAGTCATATACACAGTGTCATTATTTCTCATAAAGGACTCACTTCTAGAAAAGGCATAAGTGTCTGTTCATTTCCTTGAGCCAGAAGCAGGTGCCCTATGCTAGAAAGCCATAAGTTAAGTAAGATAGAAAAAAAAGATTAATATGATAAAAGGAATTATTAAAAACCAGGGTCAGCTGGAGAGCAGACTTCAACCAGACGAGTCAGGTCACTGGAACTTTGTTAAGCAGTGAACCTTTCACGAATGGCCCACCAAACTTCTACGTGAAATTTTCAGCCTGTGTACAACTGACATTTTTAGATTGATAAATTCTTTATCTTGGAGGACTGACTATCCTGAATATTTTGGAATATTTATCAGTGCCCTTGACCTGTCCAAAGATGCCAGTAACTTCCTCATATCCCCAGTCACACACCACCTCTCAAGTTTTGTCAGAGTAAAATATTTGCAGATATTTCCAGAATCTCTGGAGGGAAGACAAACTTATCCTCAGTTGAAGACTACTACTATAGAATATTTGAATTAATTCACATAATATTTACCATACTCTATTTCATAAAGCACAATTTTATCTATATATACTTAGAGGCAGAATGTATGTCAGCTACACTACCATATACTAGATGTAGCAGATGCCAGTTCCTTCAGTTAGAAGGAACAGGGTAGAAGCCCTCTAAGGTTACTTTTTCCAGCCATACTGTAAATATTCTATTCAATCATAAATTGCCTTTTTTGTGGGTAAAAGGTAAAAATGTCAGCGTTTCCACTTGAGTCCTTCTATGATGCATAGTAACAAAACATGAATGGAAATAAAGAACCATAATTTAAAATAAGTTTGTACCCAACTGTCACTGTAATCTTGATTTGAAGTACATTTTGTTGCCTTTTGCAAGCAATGTGGTTTTAGAAAGCTTTTGTTAGGCACCTTTGAGGACTAGCATCTGGATTGAAGCTAGGTGAACTGAAATCATGTATCCTATAGATTGTTTTAGTGAGAGTGTGAGCTTGTTTTCTTTCAGAGGTGAGAGCTGGTGAAGCTTTTAAGGCCCCAGTTGCTAAAGCTGCTTATAGAGAAAAGAAGGTGGAAAGAAAAACTACTTTTAGAAATTATGTGTTGTCTATCATTAAACTTCTCCTGGAATGCTCAGACGGCCCTGGTCAACAGGGTGAGAATGTTAATTTCCTACTTTGACAAGTAGGAGAAGAATACAATCTGGAAATGCTTTCATGAAAGACAAAATCTGGGTGGAGATGAAAGAGTGCTTTCTAATGCAAAACAGACACTAAAAATATTTAAATGCTTCCACCAATGCCATTTTTTTGTGAGTGTGTGCCCAGACCTCCACCTTCAGGGGTGATAGACTGCAAGACAGCCATTCACTCAAGTATGAAAAAAAAAAAAGGAAAAAGAAATCTTAACCTTTATTTTAGTCATGTCAGCCTTGTTCTTTTTTAACCTTGTATGAGGATGTGAAGCAAATAACCCCTCCTCTACCTCATGCTGCCTTCCAGGGAAAGGACTAATGAACAGTGACAAGGCCCAGAGTCTGGGAGCAGAAGCAGCCGACAGAGAAGCCAGGGCTGGAAGAGTATCTCAGGAGCTCTGTGCTTAGCGGTGGGGCACTCAGGAGTTGGTAATAGTATAAATTTTACAGTTTCTATTCTAGAAGCATACCTGGAAACTAATGGAGGTATTGGATGAATCAAATGGACAAGAGAATTTTAAAGTGTCCCTGAGTGCTCAGTGCCTAGAATACATCGTGTTCACTAATTCCTGTAACATCTAGGATTCTGATTTCAGGAAATGCACAGAAGAGTGATTCTGTGCTTGATGTTGGTCCAGCACAAGGTTGAGTTCTGCACACTAATTTTAATTCATTATATATGCCTTTTTTTCCCAGCACAAATGGACCCCCGAGGCCTATCTCCCAGACAAAGTAAAAGTGACAGTGATGATGATGACCTGCCAAATGTGACCTTAGATAGCGTTAATGAAACTGGATCCACGGCCCTTTCCATAGCCAGAGCAGTACAAGAGTAAGTATCACATTCTCAGGATGAACTAAGCATTGCCAAGGTGATGGATGGATAATGGGAACTGCAGCCTCTCCGGTTCCTCAGGCGTGTCATTCTAGCTCTGAACTGGCGTGTGTGGCTGCATCTGTCCATGTGGCCTGAATGCTTCAGGGAACAGGTTAGGGCAAGCAATGGAGTGTCTTGAAAGAGTTGGATGTTTGTGTTCTGCTAGATATTAGACCTATGCATCCTTTCTGATACCCCTTGCACCTGCCCTAGATGTAAAACAAATCTCATTCTTGTTTAATATAAGTATCTAGTTATCATCACTACTGTTAATTACAAAGTCAAAGGCAATTTAAAAAAGTGACCTATATCCTTATTTTGTTTTTTTAAGAAAAAATTAAAGATTTTCTTAAGTTTTAGTTTTAAGTGTGTGTGTGTGTGTGTGTGTGTGTGTGTGTGTGTGTGTCCAGTGCCTGCAGTGGCCAGAAGAGGGCATCAGGGAGTTGGTGTCGCAGACAGTTGTGAGCTGTCCAGCAAGGGCACTGGGAACTGAATTCAGATCCTCTGCAAGAACAGGCTGTGCTCCTAAATACTGTGTTGTCTCTCCAGCCCCTCTTTATCGTAATAGGAAATTAAAGAATAGCTTTATATAAGATTTAAATTTAGAAGACAATGTTAATACTTTGAAAAATAGGAATCATAAATACTTTCTCAAAGGGATTTTTTTCTCTCCTTTTACCCAAACTGCAGGATTAGATTTCATTCCTTGTTTGTAGAAAATAGCTGCTTTTCTATCATTGTCAACTCTGTCTAGAATAGAATTTGTATTAGTCCATGTGTGTTTTTTTCTGTAGAATTTTATTTTAGCTTTACTGAGAATTGACAATATTATGTATATTTAAATTTTTTTAATTTTATTTACTTTTTATGTGTATGAATGTACTGTCTGCATGTAGGTTTATGCACCTGTGTTGTGCAATACCGCGGAGGTCAGAAGAGGGTCTCAGATTTTCCTGGAACTGGAGTTCTCCTGGGATTGGAGTTACAGATGGTTCTCAGCCTGCATGTGGGTGCTGGGGATCGAACCTGAGTCCTCTGCAAGAGCAGTCAGTGCTCTTAACCGCTAGGCCATCTCTCCAGACCCAGTATATTTAAAATGTATGATTTACTAATGTGATGTACTCTGTATTGTGAAATGATTGCCACAGCAAGTTAATTCATGTGCCTTGGTAGGTATCTGGTTGCTTTGGTTGAGAACCCTCGAGATCAACTTCTTATCAAATGTCAATTATGTAAAGCAATGTTGCTAGCTGCAGTGATCATGCTATAGGCTAGATCTTCAATTTTCCCTTTTTTATTGAGACAGGGTATCAATCTGTACCCCTGGCTATCTTTGAACTTGCTATGTAGACCAGGCTGGTCTCAAACTTAGAGAGATTTGCCCGTCTCTGCCTCCCAAGTTCTGGATTTAAAGGCATGAGCTTTCAAGCTTGGAGATTTACCCTTTTTTAACTGAAATTCTCTATTCTCTGCTGCACATCTTTCCAGTCCTACTCTGTTTTTGTGCATTCGACTTGTTTTTCTAACTCCACAACTAATGGTAGTTCTCTGAATTGCTTTGTGTATACACTTTCAAGCTACAATATTTTCTATAAAAACTGCAAATACTTGCCCTCAGTACTATTCCAAGAATTGTATGTGTGTATGCACTAAGGAAGCTGGATTTAGTATTCGTTTCACTGGTTTCATCAAGGGACACACTAATCTCTCTATCACTTGGGCTCCAAAATACCATCCTTCAAGTCTGGGGCTGTGTGCGAGCATTTAAAAGTTCTAAGATGCTGTTAGATGAAGCCCTAGGAATACCTTGCAAAGATCTTGTGAATGTAAGAGTATTTTCAGGTGTACAGTAATATAGTGAAGAAATTTCCCCATGAGGCAAATATGTAATCCTTGTTTAAAGAAAATTCTCTACATGGATTACTGGATGCTAACTTTCAATGTAGACAGTTGTGAACTTGCCTTCATTTTAGTTTCTCCTTAATTCCTTAATGCATGTAACTGTGACACTATTAACTCACCTTCTATCTCTTTCTATTTTGATGTCCTCTGTTAATACAAAACTATTAAAAATATCAGTTTAGCCTGTACATAATGAGAGAATTTCAAAAGATCCCTGTAGATTTCTGTATTCCCTATACTGAAGACAATCCTAAGACAGCTGGGTGGAGGAAGATGCAGGGGGATGGTGGTGAGGTCAGAGTTCTCTGTGTGATGGAAGAAAAGGTTTAGAAGCCCAGGCAATTCACTCATGTTTTGTCATTCCACTTTAAAAGCATGGGAGCCATGGTCTAAGATGCATCCAGAGGTTTGCCTGCCTCTGCTCTTCTTAGCAGCAGTTTGGAGTGAGGGATGAGAAGGGTAAGATGAGGAGCAGGACACTCGGGAAGACTGACATTAGAGCAGATGAGACTGTCTTGTTTTAAGCCAGACTTCGTTGAGGACATCTAACAAGATACTAAACCACGGAGCAAGTATCTCCAGCTGAAGTTCTCTTCCGCTTCCTCATTTGGTTCAGTATTGCCTCATGGACAGTCATATGGACACAAGAACACGACTCTCATCTCAAAGAGATGGTTTGTTCTGGAGCCAATATGAGTGACCATGGCCAGACATAAAGATTTAATTCACCCTAAATCTGTTTTCTAATGTGGTAGCAGTTTGATGAAGCTTTTACAGTAACAAAACAAACAAAGTCATCATTCAAGGCACTTGTAAACTGCATTGGTGAGTTTATGGGGAGGCAGGTTAAAGCAAAGTAGGGAAGTCTCAGCTAGAGCTCAGACACTGTTTTGAGAGTCTTCTTAGCCTTTTGGTTGGTGGAAATGTGGGGTTTTCTTCTGCCATTCAAAAACCTTTACCTAATGGTCACAAAAATGTTAGGTCACAAATAGAGAAGGCCAATAGTGGGGGCTAAAGACTGGTGCAAGACATTTGGCCCTGGACCTGCAGCATTGCAAATGCTCCATGGTCAGTGAAGTTCTGGCCAGTTAGCCAGCTTTGCAGGGGGCTCTGTGTAAGGTGCAGTTCTCTCCAGGGACTTTCATTCACAGCTACTAAGCATACAGCTACTGTGTCTTGATTTTAAATTTAATGTCTTATTTTATTAACATTAGTGTAGATGGTATAAGCTTTAATATGCTAACAGTTTTATCCCAAATGTAGTATTCATTTTAATAGCTTTTTAAATTTATTTTTTTATGTGTATGAGTGTACTGTCTGCATGTAGATTGGTGTACCCATGTCGGGTAATGCCACAGAGGTTAGAAGAAGGTGTCGGATTCCCCTGGAACTAGAGTTAAAGACAGTTCTTAGCCGCCATGTGGGTGCTGGGAATCAAACCCGGGTCCTCTGCAAGAGCAGTTGGCGCTCTTAACTGCTGAGCCATCTCTCCAGCCCCCTTTTTTAAAAACATTTTTATTTGGGGCTTTAAAAACTTTCTGTTGATTTGCTATAGAAGTTGTTAGCCAGATTCCATTTTCCCAGAAACTCAGACATAGCTGTCTTTAAACAAAAAAGAGCCATACTTTGCAGCCAGAGCCTCAGACTGAGGTCCCCTCAGTTCTATGGATTTCTGAAGTGAGGATACTGACTGAGCATAACCATTAAAAGGAGCATGTCAGCCCTTCTCATTGATGAACAAGTCCTGTTCGTCATCTCAGTCAGTGAATTAAGTTAGAAACACCAGCCATAAAGTGACTCACAGGAAGTTCTTGATGCCTCTTTTCATATTTAATCTTACAGGTTCTGTGCGTGTTAAAAGGTATATATTCAGTGATTCTGACAGAGCCAACTTTCAGCAGACATAGAACAAGTGTTTTGTTTTGGTCTTACCATCTCCACCATGGTAACATAGGGTCCTTTCTCTTGACACCTTGGCAGGCATAATTATGACTTGTATTTAGAGAATGGACAGTAGAGGTACATGATTAGAGCAGATTATTATAATTAACTGTAATTCTAGACAAAATAATGATGTTACAAATAAGTCAAGTCTGAGTTTAAGGTTTGATTACTGAGAAACTCTCATTTTTGTTCCTTTTTTCTTTTTCTTAATTTCGAACATTGATAAGCCTTTTAATGTAAGCAGAATAATCAAGTTCCATTAATTAAATTGTAAATGAATGGTATCTGAAAGTCGGCCCTCCACAGAGAAATTTCTGTCTTACTCAAGGACAACCTGTTAGAGAAAAGATTTGATAGAATAATCTTAAGAAAGAAGTGGAGGAGGGGAGCAGATGAAGATGTTTTCACCAACTTCTTGATATCTGCACCTGTAGAAACAACCCTCTTCCTATTTGAAAGTGGCTTGCTGTCCTTCACAGACAAGTGTGTCACATCATTTCAGCATCTCCCTGCTCCTATTTTATTACTCAGCCAATGTGAAATGCCTCTCTCCATGAAGAAATCAGCCTGTGGATTTGGGGAAATGAATAAACCTTAGTACTTTTTGCATAATGTGCTTTAAAGAGAAGATGCGGTGGTCAGTGAGTTTCTCCATTGCGTCCTTCACACTAACCCACAGCTTGCCCATACGTCGCGATTCTTCGTGTAGAAAATTGCATTTAATGATCCAAGCAAGTCAGAAATGTTAGGTGTTTATTTTATTTTTCATTTTTCTCATTCTAAACTTCTTGAGCCGTTAACACCCTTTCTACTTTGCTTAATTTCCTCTTGATGATTGTGTTAATGTCTTTTAAATTACACCAGAGAACAGAATTAGAGATGAGAAAGGAGAAGAAAGGAAAACCATTACAAGGGAGTGCTGTTTGCAGATTTCTGGAACTCTTACGGTTCTCATTTCACTTGCCTCGTGGTACTGTCTTTATCATGAGGAGAAAGAAAACAGCTGTGGAGAGGCTGGTGCTGTTTTTAGACATCCCAAGGCAAGTCATTTGCACAGTTCAGACTCCGATCCAAGCAAGGGTGCCGTCCGTCATGAAGGGTCACTTATGGTCCTTGTTTTGTTTTTGTTTCTGGGTTTTTTTTTTTTTTGGTTTGTTTTGTTTTTGTTTTGGCATGTTTGAGACAGTGTCTCCCTGTAGCTCCAGCTGGCCTGGAACTCACTATGCAGACCAGGCTGGCCTTGAACACACAGAGATCTGCCTGCCTCTGCCTTTGCTTCCTGAGCGGGACAACACACCTGGAGCTTTTATGTTAGTTTTAAAATCTGTACTGTAAACTATCTGAATTTGACTGTGCTTTTGACCTTTCAATCCCAGTAAGCATACAACACAGGTGACACAATTTTAGACTTTCTAATCTTCAAACTAATTCTTAAGTATGATTTGGTTAAGGAAGAGAACTCTGTCAAGCATATTCTCAGAAATACAATAAAAGGTTTTAGCTTCTACAGACTCATACATTAGGAAATAAAATTCAAAATATTAGATTGCTCTCTAAAAAAAATTTATCGTTACTCATCTTTCACTTTTAAAACCAATTTATTTCTGGGAAGAAGCGTGATTCCAGGTATGTTTTAGTGTATCACATATGCTGACGTTTCCAGGTCCCCCAAATCACATTGTTTTTGAAATTGCTTTCAGCTCAGCTGTCACAGGAAATGGTGTATGGGGGCCGAGAGGACAGCACCATCCTATGTTCTTTTTCTGACTGAAAGGGTTTGGGATGTTTGGACTATGTCTTTAGAAGGCTGCAGAGAGTGGGTTGGCAGGACTCAGGAGAAGCCAGAGCCAGCCCGTGTTTGCATTCTACATTCCAAAGCTTGAATTATTCATACTGTCCTCTCAGACTCTTCTTAGACCTAGGGTGTGTTGTTGGATGAATCCATGTTTTCATTTCATAATCCTAATAAAGTTTGGGATACTTTCAAATATCCACTTTAGGCCCTACTAAGAAATATATTTTGACTGAGATATTTAGACTAGCTGTCAGCAGTGACTAAACAAATGCCTTGTCTAGCGTGGCAGAGCTCATAGGTAAATAAGGGAACCGTTCACTCTTGCCCAGTGAGGTAAATGCTGTTAGATTGCTCTTTTGATTTACCGAAAATGATTTCAGACTAAAACCTGAAGTACATGTTTGGCCATCATCAACTCAACAGTCTGCTAAGCCCAAAAAAGCAAAATTAGTGATGACTCCGTAACTCGGCCCCTGAATATTTCAGAGCAAATGGAGACCATATGTCCACATCTGGTCCTTTTTATCTGCATTGTTGGTACAGCATTGGTCCTTGTTTAAATATAAAAGGTGCAATACACACTGGCTAATCACTTAATATTTGAACACTTCCATGAATTACCAAATTAAATCACGTATCCATTAGGCAAACCATTCTTTCATTCATTCAACCCCGGTTTACATATTCAAGACACAGAATGAGCAACTCAGCACCTCACACTGAGGTTCTCATGGTCAAAGTATGTGAGATTAGTTGAAGTCTAAAAGCCCAAAACCCTGTGTGAGAGAACAAGGGAAGTACATATATGTCCCAATGAGGCAGAGCTGAGTGTTGGCTTAGGGGGTGATTTGCAAGCCCTTTATGACAGGGGCAGAGCTCAGTGAGGAGAGATGGGCAATAGAGCAGCTTGGAGAGGTAGATAAATTCTTTATCCAAAAGGATAAATTCCTTCTGTAGACAGTGGAGAGCCATGGGGGGATTTTAAGTAATGTCAGAATGGTCAACCCTGTGCCTCACAGGGGTCAGTGTCAGGGAAGTCAGGTGTGACTAGACAGACTGAACACAGTGCATCTTTAAAAGCCATGTATATCATCTTGGGTATAAATAGTACAATATAGAGGTCTACAGCCTAGTCTAAGGTTGGACACTGGGGCTTGTAGTGTCAACCCTATAAGACTTTGTATTTATGATTTTTCCAGTATGCTGAGCTACTCCAAGGACAAAAACATAATGTAACAATAGCAATAGCTTTCTTTGCATATACAAAATCAGTACAGCAATGGTCAGTCACTATTTTTGAACACCAGAAAAGCTGTCTGCTATCCTGAAAAATATTTTTAAAAAATCACTGATCTTGTGGTACTTTCTTTGAAGTGGACATAGAGGAAGAAAGGTCTGAAGAAGTAAGGCTTATACAGATGGAGAAGCAAGGGGGTACAGAGGCTGAGCAGTGTGGAAGTGGGGGACAGTGCAGCTGTTTCAGATAAGAGACAAAGAAAAGCTCTGGCAAGGTTTTACGTTTGGCTAAAACCAGAAGATGTGTGAGAGCAGTGCTACAGGAAGAATGGTCCAGTCAGAGGAAATAACAAGAACAAAGCCCAAAAGAAAGGAACACTCAGGAATGATGGCTGTCAGTCTCACTGACCAAATGAAGAACTTAGTTCAAATTCACTGACTTCACAGAAGAGGCAGAGCCCATGGAGGTCAGCTGACCTTTCTAACATGTCTCCAGGAAAAGCATCAGGACTGAATGTCTCTATTCTCACTCACTTTTCTATTCTCCTCCTCCTCCTCCTCCTCCTCCTCCTCCTCCTCCTCCTCCTCCTCCCTCTCTCCTCCTTCTTTTTATGAGAGCAGATTGCCTTCTTGCTGCCCAGAAATTGTTCTATCTTGAATACTTGGTAAAGCAGGATGGTTAAAAAAATGAATAGAAATCAGAGGACAGAGCTGGGCGTGGTGATACACTCCTTTAATCCCAGTACTTGGGAGGCAGAGGCTGGTGGATCTCTATGAGTTCAAGGCCAGCCTGGTTTACAGAGTGAACTCCAGGCCAGCTGGGGCTACAGGGAGATCCTGTGTCAAAAAGACCAAAAAAACCAAGTCCATTGGCATGAGAACTATATTCCTGCGAAGATTACAGGGAACTTTAGGGGAATAGTGCTAATGTGCTAATATGATTGAAAGAAGGAATATATAAACCATTCATATGAACATTGTGCATTTTCTAGTTTAATTTCTTAAATTTGAGCAAATTTTAGTGGCATTCTCTTACATAATTTCTAGATGGTCCTTCGACTCCTTTAGTGGCATATCTTTCTTAAAGTTCAGTAATAACTGGTATCTTTATTGTGTACTTGATTTTATATTGTAAATATGAATCTACATGGTTTAGTCTCTTGGAAATGTTTCTTCAAGTATTATACTTAACTGGAATTATTTAAAAAAAAAAAAAGAGCTGAATAGAGACCATTCCAGCTGCCTAAGCAAAATCAATGAAACATAGTTGCCTTCAGTCTATAAATTCAAATTAACATTGACTAACCTCTCACTGTATACAAAACAACAAAAAGTACCATCTGCTACTGTGCCTATAATCCTTGATTTCTGGGTTGATATAGCTGTAATTTATAAGGGTGACAAAATATAAATAAAATAATGAAATTGTAAACTGCTATTCAGGTAATTGGAAATAAAACCTTTCCCATAAAAGTCCATGCTCTTTCCAGTGGCAGGTGTTGCATTGTTCAGTTCTGTATCACTCTATTTTTGTCTTATTTATATTAGCACGACTACAAAGACAAAACATGACATTTGTTTTCCTTAGTGAAGTATTCGCCATTGTCACTATTATTAAAATTAATTTGAAAACAGTTTATACTTTTTATATAATATTTCTCTGTTTGGGTTGGGTGTGAGAGAGGCGCACATCATGTTGCCAGGCCCATGGAGTCATGGCAAACTACAGCAATCAAGTCTCCTTCTTTCTTTTTTTTTTGGAGGGTCTTTTTGAGACAGGTGTTTCCTGTAGCTCCCAGCTGGTTTGGAACTCCGCTATATAGACCAGGGTGGCCTGAATCCTTGAGATCTGCCTGCCTCTGCCTCCTGTAGTGCTGGGATGAAAGGGATTGGCCACCAGGTTGGGCAAGAATAAATTCCTCTTCTACAATATGGTTCCTAGGGATGAAACTTAGACCATCAATCCTTGCAGCAAGTGCCTTTACCATCTCTACTAGTCCTAAAAACTAATTTAAACTTTCTTTTTGCATTCAGTAATAATGTTGTGTGATAATAGTAAGAAGAAAAAATTGATTGGGAAAAATAAATGACTTGTTTCAACAAGAATATTAAAAAATCCTTTTTTGTTTCCCTGAGTTTGTTTTATTGACATGGTGAACATGTCAATGTTTACTATAAACTTTAGGATCTCTTATCCAAATAAAATCACTAACCAGTAAAGGTCCTATAATGGGAATAATATCAAGGAAAAAAATCAGAATCATTCAAAGAGAAAACAAAATAGCTATGGAGTTTAGAAGTATGCAATCTTTCTGCATGTGAAAACTGCCCTGGCTTTTGAAAATATTTCTGGAGAGGAGAGATGGTCAGTGGTTAAGATGCTGGCTGCTGTCAGAGAACCCAGGTCAGTTTCTAGCACCACGTAGATGGCAGCTAAAAACCATCCATACTTCGATTCCATGGGACCCATCACCCTAGTCTGGCCTGTATAGGCTTGCACCAAATGGGTGCACTTACATATATGCATAGCAAAACACTTGTACACATAAATAAAAATAAATTTCTAAAAAATGAAATATATTCTTTGGTAAAAACTTTAGCTTTGGGCTTGAGAATAGCCTAGCGATTAAGAGCACTGACTGCTCTTGCAGAGGACCTGGGTTCGATCCCCAGCACCCACATGGAGGCTAAGAACTGTCTGTAACTCCAATTCCAGGAGAACTCCAGTTCCAGGGTAATCTGAGACCCTCTTCTGCCTCCGTGGCAATGCACGGCACAGGTGCACAAACCTACATGCAGACAGTACAATTCATACACAATACAAAAATAAATAAAAATTAAAAAAAAAAAAACTCTTAGCTTTGGCTTTGGACTCCTACATTTTTACTCAAGTTTCAAGTCAGCAACTATTTTGAAGCAAATATGGGAATCCAGATTTTGCCAACTATCCTCTTTAAAAGACCACAATCATACTCATGTTTTTAAAGGGATTATGTAGTACATTATTAGTCATGAAAAATGAATAACAGATTGGTCTTATGCCAAAGAAAATCAGAAGAATTAAGTCGGAAGTTGTTGAAGTCATTTAGACATAACACGCCCTGGTTCTGGGCCAAGGCTCCGGCCGTTGGCTTGCCAGTGTCAGTAACAATAACCACGAATGTTTGGCTAAAATTGTAATGCCTTGTAATTATCAATTTTCTCATATATATGGTCTTTTCCACAATTTCTTACATTTCTCCAATAATGATGTCATTTTACAGGCTTAGGGAAGTGATTTCATTTGTGTGCTATAATTGAGAAGCCCGCTCACTTGCAAAGTGAAATGTCCTTTCTTCCTTGTGGATATGCTCTTTCCTGCCTATGTTTTTGAAGGGAAAATATTGTAAGTAATTTTTTTTAAAGAAAGAGTTGATCTTTTCATGACAACTGGACTCTAAACAACCAGACGAGAGACAGGAAGTAGCCGTAACTTTGATTTGAATGCTGTGTGGCCAACTGTCCACATCTATCCATTCTACAGATCAACCAGACTTATACAGACTCCAAGTTATATAGTATTATATGGATGTACGCGCCATTTCCATTGTATGTTGTATGCTAAGCAATGGAAAGATGGTTTAAGGGAGGAAGGTCTGTGGGTCTGCTGTTCACATGTTACAGCATTTTTTGGAGGGCATCCAGAAGGCGTGGATGGAATCCACGGGGGCTCTCCCAGAACCAATCTCCTAAGATCCCGGGTGACTATGATAGACAGGAGTGATAGAGAAGTTGGACATGATCCTGAATCATGTATGGTACTGACCTTTGAGAGGTCAGCCAGAAGCTGAAGTCAGCAAGAAGGAGTGAAATACAGAAACGATGGTCAGTGGCCAAGGACTGAGAGGGGCTTTACAAGATATTAATTTATATATAATTAAACACAGTTTTTAAAATATTTATTGTTTTCATTTTATGTGTACAAGGGTATTGTTGCATGTAGGAAGGAGCATGTTGTGCAGTGTCCACAGAGGTCAGAAACGGTTGTCAGATTCCCCTGATACTAGGAGTTATGGGATAGTTGTTTAGCACCATTGTGGCTTTCTGGGAATTGAAACCTTGGTCCTCTGCCTGAACAGACAGTGCTCTTAACTTCTGAGCTGTCTCTCCAGCCCCCAATAAAAGTTTAAAGGGACACATTTCAAAAGGCTCTAACTAGAGCATCATACCCTCATTTAAATATAGATTGTTCCTGTTGTCCCAAGCTCCCTTGGCTCCTTTCCTACAGATTCCTTTTCCCATTCTCTTGTGTCTGCATACCACCAGTTAGTTCTGGATTTTCATTTATTAAGTCATATAGATCTCTTCTTTTGGTTTAGTGTCTCTCTCGAGCCACAGGAATTTATAGACTCTGCAGTTACGTATCGCTAAGTTGTTAAAGTTATTATTAGTTGTACGCATAATTGTTATGTACTTCTTATTCTTTGTATGATTGTGGTCCTATGGATTTTGTGACTATTGTTACTCATGTGTGGTGTGTGTGTGTGTGTGTGTGTGTGGTTTGTTACACAAATGCACAGTTGCATATATGACTGGCGATCAGATTAACTACAGGCATCAGGTTCTCCTTCAGTGTGTGGGACCTGGGAAGCCAAACATGGCAGTAAGCTCCCTAGCCCCTGAGCCTTCTCCATGGCCTTGTTTCTTGGTGTTTTGAGGCAGCATCTTTCTACGTAAAACTCATTGGCCTGGAACTGGTGATCCTCCTCAGCAGCTTCCTGTTCTCTTTACTTTGGGATGAACAAAGAGTTGTTTTCCATTTGGAACTCTTATGGTAAGACTTTATGAACATTTGTATGCAGCTCTTCTGTGAAAACATGCTTTCATTTCTCTTAAGTAGATATCAAGGAAAGAATTGCAGGCTATAAGGTACATTTGTGAACAGTCTCTAAGATAACCAGCAATTCCAGAGGCTGTTGTATTCTTTTATGCCCCCACCAGACAGCACAGGTGCTCCACTTGCCCACTACCGATCAGAATGCAACAATCCTGTAGATATTGATATCTTTATTTAAAGTCCTCTGACAACGGGTCCTCAATGCCAGAGGAGCAGGATGCCAAGGAGTCTATTTTGAAGGTAAGCCCAGCCTATGAGAAAACAGGTGAGGAAAGAACATTTACTCAGGGGACAGAAGAGACTTAGAGAAGCATCAGGAAAACAGACCGTAGGCCTCTGAGGTTCAAAGAGAATAAAAATTGAAAAGTCCACTTAGAGGCACAAGTGGAGCTAGTGAAGGGAGGTTAGACTTGGAAAAAGGACACAAGGCCAGCATGCCACAGGTTGATATGAAGGAATCTGTGTGAGTGGTAAGTAAAGTAGGAACCGTGAGATTTAGAGAAAGCATATGCAGAAATGTGGCTGTGGGGGCCCTGAGGTGAGTAGGAGTGACAGTTGGCATCGGCTGATAGTAGATTCGTGGAGAAAGAGACAGAACTACAGGGGGACAAGGTAGGAGAGGCAACTCTAGATATTGTATGTGAAAAAAGCCACTATCATGATAACATGTTTCATCTTTTTGATTTTTTAAAGAGTGTAGTGTTTTCTGTATTTTTGTATATGAGTGTATTGCCTGCTTGTATGTAAGCGACTGCAGTTGTGCAATCCTGTGAAGGTCAGAAGAGGGTATCAAATACCAGGAGCTGGAGTTACGGATGGTTGTACACCATATTGGTCTCTGGGAATCCGAACCTGGGTCCTCTGAAAGAGGCCAGCCAGTGCTCTTAACTACTGAGGCCATCTCTCCAGCCCCCATTTTTGTCTTTCTTTACAGAATAAACTGCTTATTTGGTAATCTCCTGGATACCCTTATTATAGGGAGCTATTAGGAAGTTTGGAAATCAATGCTTTCAGATGTATCTGCAGCGAAGGTTTATTCCCCATTCTGTGGGATTCTCTCTTCACTTGGATTGTTCTTTAGATGACAGAAGCTTTTGATTAATGAGGGCTCCCATTTGTCAATTATCGACCTAAATTCTCGTGCAGCTGCTGTCTCGATTTTAGAAGTCTTCCTACGCCTATGTCTGAGTCTGCTGCCAACTTTTCTCTATTGCCTCAGAGTTTCGGGTTTCACGTTGAGGTCTGTTGATCCATCGGAGTTGACTATTTCTACGAGGAGAAGTAGGACGGTTTATATTCATCTTCTATAAGTGATGATCCAGGTTTGCAAGCACCACTTGCTGAAGATACAGTCTTTCTCCATTGGGCCTTCTTGGCCCCCTTGTCAAATATAAGATGTATGAAAATTTGTTATGTTGCTCATATTGGCATCCTTCCAGTTTTTTGGGTTCGCATTGGTCAACAGGTGCTGTTTTTGGTTGCCAGACCAAGGCGCTTTTTGACTATAGCCTCTGTAGGTAATAGTTTGAAATCGGTAAGAGATCCCCCGCTGTGTACGCTCTTTTGCGCAGGGTGTTTGGCTATTTGGTCTTTTCTTTTCAAAATGAATTTAAGGACTTTTTTTCCAAGCCTGTGAAGAAACCTCTTGGGATTGAATTCGAATTGCATAAATCTATACGAAGAGTTTGGCTAGAATACATTTTTTACAAATATGTAGATTTTCCCAATCCATGAGCACTGGAGAGTTTTCCATCTCTATCTCCTTCTTCAATTTCTTTCTTTAAAATGGTTTAAGAAATTTTTTGTTTAGAGATCTTGGTGCTTTGTTAGGTTGTTCCTAGGTATTTTATTGTTTGAGGCTATTGTGAGTGGAACAGTCTCTTGAATTTCTTTCTCCAGTTGCTTGGTCTTGGTGTAAGAAAGGCCATTTATTTTTAGGTTAATTTTTATTCCTTCCATCACTTTTCTGAAGCTTGTTAACGTCATTCTAGGTGTTTTCTGTTGGAGTTTTTAAGCATCCTTAAGGTAAACAATCAGTCATCAGCAAATAGGGATGCCGATCTTCCTCTTTTCCAAAATTAGTACTCCTTCAATTTCCTTTCTTCGCCCTTATTCTCTAGCAAATGTTCAAGCACTATATTGAAGGAAGGAGGGGTGACAGGGGGCAGCCGCCAAGTTCCTACCTTTAAGGGAATGCCTCTGTCGTTTCTCCATTTAGATCATAATGGCCTGTGGTTTCCTGTATATGGCTTGATTACATGAGAATGAATCCTTCGCAAGCGATTCCTTCTAGGACTAGCATAAGGGATGCCTGGATTTGTCAAGCGCTTTCAGCATCACATAGATCATGGTTTGGTTTGTCTGTTGATTCCGTTATGTGTGATGGATGTTTATTGACTTCATGCGTTAACCATCCCTGCAATCTCTGGTATGAATCCAACTGGTCATGATGTATCTTCTTGATGTGTCTGTATGGGATTTGTCAGTATCCTGTTAGAATTGGCATCTGTCTTTAGGAAAATGGTCTTATAATTCCTTTTAGTTGTTATTTGGCTGGTTGGCTAATAAATGATTCTGGCTTCATAAAAGGAATTCTGGAGAATTCCCTCTGATGTGTCCCTAGCATAACAGTTTCAGACATAATGGTTGTAGGTCTTTTAGAAATGTTTTATAGAATTCTGCTGTGAAACCGTTTGCGCCTGGGCTTTTTAGTTGGGCGTTTCCTTACTACTTCCCTCCGATCTTCAATATAATCATGGTCTGTTTAACTGCCCGATCTCTCTGGCGAGCTTGGATTCCCAGGATCTTCAGATACTCATCCATTTTTCTAATGTCAAACATAACTAAAATTGGGGCTGTAGAGATGACTCCAGCTGATAAGAGCACTGACTGCTCTGCAGAGGACCCAGGTTCAATTCCCAGCACCCACTGCAGAGGACCCAGGTCCATTTCCCAACCCTCGTGGTGCTAAGATGTCCTTATAGCCAAAAAAAAAAAAAACAAAGAAAAAAACTGCACATGCAAGGATAATGTCTGTGTCATCATTAGTGCTAGTCATTACAAGAGTAGTTGAAAAACTACACATGCAAAGATAACGTCTGCATCATCACGAGTGCTACTGTTTACAAGAGTAGTAGAAAAACTACACATGCAAGGATAATGTCTGCATCGTCACGAGTGCTAGCCATTGCAATAGTAGCATGTTAGTATCAATGCATTCTTTCAAAGTGATTTTACCAAACTTATCTTTTGTTTTTCTTTAATGCATAAAATTCCCCCTACTAAGTCAGAACCATCTGCTGTCCTGAAGAATTGCTCATATGTTATTTATTCTTGAATGGCCATTGGATGCTTTTATCCCTGAAAATGATGCCAGTTTCAGTCCAAGAGACAGCTTATCTGCAAAGTTCTTGTGTATGAATTTTTGCAGTGATTAAAAGATGTCCTATAGACAGCTACACAAATGTTGCTGCTTTGAGATGGGTTTGAATATCTTATATCTGTGATTGACATTTTATATGCTATGTGTAATCCTTAAAAAAATCTATTTATTGTATTCTCCATCAAATTTGTTTAATCCTGCAGGATTAGCATAATGGTGAATTTTTAAGTCCCTTTCCTCATGCTGTTGTAAAGTTATTGCTCCGTAGTGGTGATAAGTTTAAAAATAGAAATCAAGTTTTTAAAAGACAAAGTTTCAGCAGGGTCATTTGGCTAATGCCCATAATCCCAGCATTTGGGAAGCAACCAACCTGAGACAGAGGGAGTTCAGGAACAGCCCAGGCTATGTAACAAGTCCCAGGAGTGAGACATTATTTCAAAAACCCTGAATGAATAAATGAGTGAATGAATCCATACATACATCCATGTAGACATAAATAGTTTGTTTTCATTTTTTGGGGTCTTTTTGAGACAGGGTCTTCCTGTAGCCCCAGATATCCTGGAACTCACTCTGTACACCAGGCTGGCCTTGAACTCACAAAGATCCGCCTCCCTCTGCCTCCTGAGAGCTAGGATTATAGGCATGTCCCACCACGCCCAGCTTCATTTTAATTTTTAAGTAGATTTTAAATTACATCACGATTAGAATTGAAAATTCATTTTTATTTAATAGTGATGATTTATTTTAAATTATATTTATAATATATTTTAGTATTATTCATTTCTAAGAATTCATAATTTAAATGTAATTGTACTTCAATAGTACAGTGTATTTCATATTAATTTCTCTTAGTTGTTTGTTGCACTTTTATGTGTGAGAACTTCATTTTGCTCTATTATTGCTATAAGTTCTGTCTATAATCACTGCAAATGTATTTATACTCTCTGTATATCTTCACACACACACACACACACACACATATATATATATATATTCTTAATAGCTATAGCTAGTGAGTGTAGGTAATAGTTTCTCATGCATTTTTTATGTGTGTTAACATAAATACTCAGCGATAATGTTGAAATATTAATAAGTCTCATTAGAAGCTCCCAGAAACATTCATCACTGTTTATTAGTATAGTCAGGCAAAGTACACTTGATGAAAACCAAGCAGCAATATATTTGAAATTGACACAGTTCACCAGAGGCCCTGGACCCTATGTCTTCTTTCTGCTGTCCATGAGATAGAACCATTGTACCATAATTTCTCCTCATTGTATATCACTTTGACACACACTTGAATCTCATTGAACACATTTACTTATGTGCACCAAATGGAAGCAAAGAATGGAAGGATACATTTTAATTAGCAACATACTACACCACAAAGAAAATATGATATAAATAGTAAAAGATAGCGTGGATGAGAGCAAATCTTAGCCACATGGGTCATTAGCTAGCTGAAATCTAATGCATCCCCACTTATCCTAAAAATTAAATCCCAGCTCACATACAATCAGCATAGCAGAAACAACAGCAAATTTAATGAGTATTCCTGATCAATCTAATGCAAAATTATGAATATTAGGGAAAATCCAGACTTTGGGGCTGGAGAGTTGGCTCAGCATGTAAGAGCACTGGCTGCTCTTGCAAAGGACCTGGGTTTGGTTCCCAGCACCCACCTGGTGGCTAACAACCACCCATAGCTCCAGTTCCAGAGGAGTCCAACACTCTCTTCTGACCTCCTTGGGCACTGAATGACATGGGTACACTTACATGCATGCAGGCACTACCCTCAAACCCAAAAATAAAAATAATGCTAAAATACTTTTAAAACAATCCCAGAATTTGACTTGTAAATTAAAATAAAATTCTGACAATGTTTGTTTTAAAACCTAGATGTATCTAGATGTATCTAGAGTTTTATTTTATTCCTACTTATGTTAAATATAAAAACCAAGGTTTTCAAGCTTTAAAATTAGTTTAAATGTAGTTAGGTATTAGCTAAAATGGTTATTTTATCAGCCTGACTTTTAATATTAGTTTAACTCAAATAATATTTCAAGTTGAAATTTTAATTCCTCTGAGTTTGAATAGTGTTAGGACCAAGTCCATTGGCATGAGAACTATATTCCTGCGAAGATTACAGGGAACTTTAGGGGAATAGTGCTAATGTGCTAATATGATTGAAAGAAGGAATATATAAACCATTCATATGAACATTGTGCATTTTCTAGTTTAATTTCTTAAATTTGAGCAAATTTTAGTGGCATTCTCTTACATAATTTCTAGATGGTCCTTCGACTCCTTTAGTGGCATATCTTTCTTAAAGTTCAGTAATAACTGGTATCTTTATTGTGTCTTGATTTTATATTGTAAATATGAATCTACATGGTTTAGTCTCTTGGAAATGTTTCTTCAAGTATTATACTTAACTGGAATTATTTAAAAAAAAAAAAAAAGAGCTGAAAGAGACCCATTCCAGCTGCCTAAGCAAAATCAATGAAACATAGTTGCCTTCAGTCTATAAATTCAAATTAACATTGACTAACCTCTCACTGTATACAAAACAACAAAAAGTACCATCTGCTACTGTGCCTATAATCCTTGATTTCTGGGTTGATATAGCTGTAATTTATAAGGGTGACAAAATATAAATAAAATATGAAATTGAAACTGCTATTCAGGTAATTGGAAATAAAACCTTTCCCATAAAAGTCCATGCTCTTTCCAGTGGCAGGTGTTGCATTGTTCAGTTCTGTAGTCATTCTCCATTTTTGTCTTATTTATATTAGCACGACTACAAGAGACAAAACATGACATTTGTTTTCCTAGTTGAAGTATCCCATTGTCTACTAATATACAAAAATAATTTTGAAACATTTATATTTTTATATTATATTTCTCTGTTTGGGTGGGGTGTGGAGAGGGCACATTACATGTGTGCCAGGCCCTATGGAGGTCATGGCAACTTACAGCAATCAAGTCTCTTCTTTTCTTTCTTTTTTTTTGGGAGGGGGTCTTTTTGAGACAGGGTTTTCCTGTAGCCCCAGCTGGTTTGGAACTCGCTATATAGACCAGGGTGGCCTTGAATCCTTAGAGATCTGCCTGCCTCTGCCTCCTGAGTGCTGGGATGAAAGGGATTGGCCACCAGGTTGGGCAAGAATAAATTCCTCTTCTACAATATGGTTCCTAGGGATGAAACTTAGACCATCAATCCTTGCAGCAAGTGCCTTTACCATCTCACTAGTCCTAAAACTAATTTTAACTTTTGCATTCAGAGAAATAGTTGTTGATAAATAGTAAAATGTGAAGAAGAAAATTGATTGGGAAAAATAAATGACTTGTTTTCAATCAAGAAATTAAAATATCCTTTTTGTTTCCCTGAGTTTGTTTTATTGACATGGTGAACATGTCAATGTTTACTATAAACTTTAGGATCTTCTTATCCAAATAAAATCAGCTAACCAGTAAAGGTCCTATAATGGGAATAATATCAAGGAAAAAAATCAGAATCATTCAAAGAGAAAACAAAATAGCTATGGAGTTTAGAAGTATGCAATCTTTCTGCATGTGAAAACTGCCCTGGCTTTTGAAAATATATTTCTGGAGATGGAGAGATGGTTCAGTGGTTAAGAGTGCTGGCTGCTGTCAGAGAACCCAGGTTCAGTTTCTAGCACCTACGTAGATGGCAGCTAATAACCATCCATAGCTTCGATTCCAGGGGACCCATCACCCTAGTCTGGCCTGTATAGGCATTGCACAAATGGGTGCACTTACATATATGCAAGCAAAACACTTGTACACATAAAATAAAAATAAATTTCTAAAAAAATGAAAATATATTCTTTGGTAAAAACTTTAGCTTTGGGGCTGGAGAGATAGCCTAGCGATTAAGAGCACCGACTGCTCTTGCAGAGGACCTGGGTTCGATCCCCAGCACCCACATGGAGGCTAAGAACTGTCTGTAACTCCAATTCCAGGAGAACTCCAGTTCCAGGGGAATCTGAGACCCTCTTCTGACCTCCGTGGCATTGCACGGCACAGGTGCACAAACCTACATGCAGACAGTACATTCATACACATACAAAAATAAATAAAATTAAAAAAAAAAAACTTTAGCTTTGGCTTTGACTCCTACATTTTTACTCAAGTTTCAGTCAGCAACTATTTTGAAGCAAATATGGGAATTCCAGATTTTGCCAACTACCTCTTTAAAAGACCACAATCATACTCATGTTTTTAAAGGGATTATGTAGTACATTATTAGTCATGAAAATGAATAACAGATTGGTCTTATGCCAAAGAAAATCAGGAAGATTAAGTCGGAAGTTGTTGAAGTCATTTAGACATGAACCGCCCTGGTTCTGGGCCAAGGCTCCGGCCGTTGGCTTGCCAGTGTCAGTAACAATAACCACGAATGTTTGGCTAAAATTGTAATGCCTTGTAATTATCAATTTTCTCATATATATGTATTCCACAATATTTCTTACTATTTTCTCCAATGAATGATGTCATTTTACAGGCTTAGGGAAGTGATTTCATTTGTGTGCTATAATTGAGAAGCCCGCTCATGCAAAGTGAAATGTCCTTTCTTCCTTGTGGATATGCTCTTTCCTGCCTATGTTTTTGAAGGGAAAATATTGTAAGTAATTTTTTTAAAGAAAGAGTTGATACTTTTCATGACAACTGGACTCTAAACAACCAGACGAGAGACAGGAAGTAGCCGTAACTTTGATTTGAATGCTGTGTGGCCAACTGTCCACATCTATCCATTCTACAGATCAACCAGACTTATACAGACTCCAAGTTATATAGTATTATATGGATGTACGCGCCATTTCCATTGTATGTTGTATGCTAAGCAATGGAAAGATGGTTTAAGGGAGGAAGGTCTGTGGGTCTGCTGTTCACATGTTACAGCATTTTTTGGAGGGCATCCAGAAGGCATGGATGGAATCCACGGGGGCTCTCCCAGAACCAATCTCCTAAGATCCCGGGTGACTATGATAGACAGGAGTGATAGAGAAGTTGGACATGATCCTGAATCATGTATGGTACTGACCTTTGAGAGGTCAGCCAGAAGCTGAAGTCAGCAAGAAGGAGTGAAATACAGAAACATGGTCAGTGGCCAAGGACTGAGAGGGGGCTTTTAAGATATTATTTATATATAATAAAACAGTTTTTAAAATATTTTATTGTTTTCATTTTATGTGTACAAGGGTATTGTTTGCATGTAGGAAGGTGCATGTTGTGCAGTGTCCACAGAGGTCAGAAGGTGTCAGATTCCCTGGAACTGGAGTTATGGATGGTTGTTAGGCACCATGTGGCTTCTGGGAATTGAACCTTGGTCCTCTGCCTGAACAGACAGTGCTCTTAACTGCTGAGCTGTCTCTCCAGCCCCCAATAAAAGTTTTAAGGGCACATTTCAAAAGGCTTAACAAGCATATACCCTCATTTAAATATAGATTGTTCCTGTTGTCCCAAGCTCCCTTGGGCTCCTTTCCTACAGATTCTTTTCCCATTCTCTTGTGTCTGCTACCACCAGTTAGTTCTGGATTTTCATTTATGAAGTCATATAGGATCTCTTCTTTTGGTTTAGTGTCTCTCTGAGCACAGAATTTATGAGACTCTTGCAGGTTACGTATCGCTAAGTTGTTAAAGTTATATGTAGTTGTAGCATAATTTATGTACTCATTTATTCTTTGTATGATTTGTCCTATGGATTTTTGACTTTTTTACTCATGTGGTGTGTGTGTGTGTGTGTGTGTGTGTGTGTGTGTGTGTGTACACAAATGCCACAGTGCATATATGAATGGCGATCAGATAACTTACAGGAGTCAGTGTTCTCCTTCCAGTGTGTGGGACCTGGGAAGCCAAACATGGCAGTAAGCTCCCTAGCCCCTGAGCCTTCTCCATGGCCTTGTTTTGTGTTTTGAGGCAGCATCTTTCTACGTAAAACTCATTGGCCTGGAACTGGTGATCCTCCTCAGCAGCTTCCTGTTCTCTTTACTTTGGGATGAACAAAGAGTTGTTTTCCATTTGGAACTCTTATGGTAAGACTTTATGAACATTTGTATGCAGCTCTTCTGTGAAAACATGCTTTCATTTCTCTTAAGTAGATATCAAGGAGAAGAATTGCAGTTAAGGGTACATTTGTGAACAGTCTTCTAAGAACCAGGCAATTCCAAGGCTGTTGTATTCTTTTATGCCCCCACCAGCAGCATGCAGGTGCTCCACTTGCCCAACATCAATGACAATCTTTAGTATTGATAGTCTTTATTTAAAGCATCTCTGACAACGGGTCCTCAATGCAGAGGAGCAGGATGCCAAGGAGTCTATTTTGAAGGAAGCCCAGCCATGAGAAAACAGGTGAGGAAAGAACATTTACTCAGGGGACAGAAGAGACTTAGAGAAGCATCAGGAAAACAGACCGTAGGCCTCTGAGGTTCAAAGAGAATAAAAATTGAAAAGTCCACTTAGAGGAAAGTGGAGCTAGTTGAAGGGAGGTTAGACTTGGAAAAGGACACAAGGGCCAGCATGCCACAGGTTGATATGAAGGAACTGTGTGAGTGGTAAGTAAGTAGGAACCTGAGATTTAGAGAAAGCATATGCAGAAATGTGGCTGTGGGGGCCCTGAGGTGAGTAGGAGTGACAGTTGGCATCCTGATAGTAATTCGTGGAGAAAGAGACAGAACTACAGGGGGACAAGGTAGGAGAGGCAACTCTAGAATTGTATGTGAAAAAAGCCACTATCATGATAACATGTTTTCATCTTTTGTTTTTTTAAAGATGTAGTGTTTTCTTATTTTGTGTATATGAGTGTATTGCCTGCTTGTATGTAAGCGCACTGCAGTTGTGCAATTCCTGTGAAGGTCAGAAGAGGGTATCAAATACCCCCAGGACTGGAGTTATGGATGGTTGTTACCTACCATATGGTTCTGGGAATCGAACCTGGGTCCTCTGAAAGAGCAGCCAGTGCTCTTAACTACTGAGCCATCTCTCCAGCCCCCATTTTTGTCTTTCTTTACAGAATAAACTTGCTTATTTGGTAATCTCCTGGATACCTTATTATAGGGAGCTATTAGGAAGTTTGGAAATCAATGCTTTGTCAGATGTATCTGCAGCGAAGGTTTATTCCCATTCTGTGGGATTTCTCTTCACTTCCTTGATTGTTTCTTTTGATGACAGAAGCTTTTGAGTTTAATGAGGTCCCATTTGTCAATTGTCGACCTTAATTCTCGTGCAGCTGCTGTCTGATTTAGGAAGTCTTTTCCTACGCCTATGTCTTGTAGTCTGCTGCCAACTTTTTCTTCTATTGCCTTCAGAGTTTGGGGTTTCACGTTGAGGTCTTTGATCCATCTGGAGTTGACTTTTGTACAGGGCGAGAGGTAGGGGTTTAATTTCATTCTTCTATAAGTGGTGATCCAGTTTTGCCAACACCACTTGCTGAAGATGCTGTCTTTTCTCCATTGTGGCTTCTTGGCCCCCTTGTCAAATATAAGATGGTAAAATTTGATGTGCTCAATTTGGATCCTTCAGTTTTGTTCCATTGGTCAACAGGTCTGTTTTTTTGGTGCCAGTACCAGGCTGTTTTTATGACTATAGCCCTGAGTATAGTTTGAAGTCTGGTATATAGAGATCCCCCCCTGTGTAGCTCTTTTTGCTCAGGGTTTTTTTGGCTATTTGGGGTCTTTTTCTTTTCAAAATGAATTTAAGGACTTTTTTTTTCCAAGCCTGTGAAGAAACTCTTGGGATGTTGATTGAAATTGCATTAAATCTATATACAAGAGTTTGGTAGAATGGACATTTTTTACAATGTTAATTTTCCCAATCCATGACATGGGAAGGTTTTTTCCATCTTCTGATGTCCTTCTTCAATTTCTTTCTTAAAGGTTTAAAAATTTTTTTGTGTAGGATCTTTGGTGCCTTGGTTAGGTTTGTTTCCTAGGTATTTTATTGTTTTGAGGCTATTGGAGTGGGAAGGTCTCTTGAATTCTTTCTCCAGTTGCTTGTTCTTGGTGTAAAGAAAGGCCATTGAATTTTTTAGAGTTAATTTTGTATCCTGCCACTTTTCTGAAGCTGTTCGTTTCTAGGAGTTTTTCTGGTTGGAGTTTTTAGCAGCCCTTAAGTAAACAATCATATCATCAGCAAAAAGGGATAGCCGACTCTCTTTTTCCAATTAGTACTCCTTCATTTTCCTTTTCTTGCCTTATTGCTCTAGCAAATGTTTCAAGCACTTATTGAGAGGAGGAGTGGTGACAGGGGGCAGCCTGCCAAGTTCCACTCCTTTAAGGGGAATGCTTCTGTCGTTTCCCATTTTAGATTTGGCTGTGGGTTTCCTGTATATGGCTTTGATTACATTGAGGAATGATCCTTCCAATCGAATTCCTTCTAGGACTTTAAGCATAAGGGATGCTGCTGGATTTTGTCAAAGCGCTTTTCAGCATCAATGAGATGATGGTTTGGTTTTTGTCTTTTGATTCCTCCGTTATGTGTTTGATGATGTATTTATTGTTTACTTATGTTGAACCATCCCTGCATCTCTGGTATAATCCAACTGGTCATGATGGATGATCTTCTTGATGTGGTCTGTATGGATTTGCCAGTATCCTTTAGAATTTGGCATCTGGTTCTTTAGGAGATGGTCTATAATTCCTCCTTTTTGGTTGTATCTTTGCCTGGTTTTTGGTAATAAATGATGCTGGCTCATAAAGGAAATTTGGGAGAATTCCCTCTGAGTGTGTCCTAAACAGTTTCAGTAATAATGGTTGTAGGTCTTTTAGAAATGTTTTATGAATTCTGCTGTGAAACCGTTTGGGCCTGGGCTTTTTTTTAGTTGGGCGGTTTCCTCTACTACTTCCTCGATTCTTCAATATAAAATGGGTCTGTTTAAGCTGCCGACTCTCTTGTCCGAGCTTTGGTGATTCCCAGGATTTCAGATACTCATCCATTCTCTTCCTAATGTCAAACATAACAAATTGGGGCTGGAGAGATGGCTCAGCTGTTAAGAGCACTGAATGCTCTTGCAGAGGACCCAGGTTCAATTCCCAGCACCCACTGCAGAGGACCCAGGTTCCATTCCCAACACCTGCGTGGTGGCTAAGATGTCTTTAGTGCCGGGTGTAGTAGTGCATGCCTTTAATCCCAACACTCAGGAGGCAGAGGCAGGCGGATCTCTGTGAGTTCAAAGCTAGCCTGGACTACAGAGCGAGCTCCAGGCCAGCTGGGACTAAAAGGAGACCCGTCCTCAAAAATACAAAAAAAAAAAAAAAAAAAAAAAAAAAAAGAAAAGAAAAGAAATTATGGAAGGACAAAACTTTTCTAGAGCCATTTTATCTCTTCTCCATTTGATTTTCATTCTAAGTAAATCTTTGTCTTCATACTCACACAGACTTTGAAATTCTCTTTCCTTTCTTTGATCTTGTAACTTAAGATGTGAATAAACATTTGAAAGCTATAAACCCGAAGTGCTGATTGGATGCTGGCTTATCCTGATGAGAAAGCAGGAAGCTTTTCTCCATGCTGGTTGTGTCATTAGCTTTCCTCACAGTATTTCCCATCTCTTATCATTTGGAGAAATGAGCCCCTTGGGTACTTTCCAGACTTCTGTGATTGTATAACACCTAGTACTGCATAGTTGCTCTACCTAATTATATTTCATAGAATTAGCATCATGAAACCAAATTTCTGATGGATGCACAGATTCCCACTGTATGACTCTGAGGGACTATTTTGCTCTGCAGCGTGGCATGACCAACTCTAAAAGAAAATTGCTTCATCATTACTCTTCATATATGAGGTGCTTACTGAGCATGTACCATATGTAAGACCTGAGCTTTGTTATGGAGAACATCATTTAACAAGTCAGGAATGGTTTCTCTTTTGCCCACTATGGTACCTGGAGTGTATATAATCAAAGGAAATTTCTGTTGAGTGGAAATATTTTCTGCACATTGAGGTAATTTCTGTTGCTTGTCACAGACAAAAACTATTTATTCAGCACCCAGTGTATGTCACAAAATCAGTGTGGATGGCCTGAATGTACCCCATCATTGGGGTGAAAATGAGAAATAAGATTATCTCAAATGTCTAACCAATTTAGGAAAAAAATCTTCCCAAATTTCTTTTTTAATAAATCTTATATTTTTGTAAGATGAAGTCATTGTTAATTTTGAAACCAGCCCTGAACAGAACAGTTATGATCTGTCTCTGCCCAGGAGGCGGGGAGGATATAAAGATGCAATTGCCCCCTCTTGCTTTATTGTGAGTCTAGGGTCACCATATCCTGAAGGCAGAGCACGGAGTACATGAAGTATTATCATGTTCTTTCTGTAATGATTTCTTAATTTGGTGGACCTGTTAAGGAGAACACAAACCCTGAATATGGCAAGGTTTATCTAAGCAGCTTGTATGCTACTGAGAACAACCTTAAAGAAAAAAGATAAGGGGCATTGAGGTGGTATAGAGCTCAGAATGAGGGGATAACAGTAAACCTCAGTGAGGAGGCATGTAGAATTCCCCAGCACCAAGAAAGGAAGAAGAGGCAAAGTGGGGAGTGGAAGGAGATAAAGGGGGAGAGTCAGAGGGCTGAGAAGATGTCACAGCAGCCAAGAGTGATTGCTTGACAAGCATGAGAATCTCAAGTCATATCCCCAGAGCCCACATTAAAGCTGAACATGCTTCCCCTAAGTGCCTGTAAATCCAAGGCTTTGGGTGCTGGAGATGACTCCCGGGGCTTGCTGGCTCATGTCTAGGTTCAGTGAGCCATCTTGTCTCCAGGGAATAAGGTAGCGAGTAGTAAGACAAGATAGCAGAAACCCTCTTCTTGCTTCTGTGTCCTGCCTACTCACACATATTTACTGCACAGGCTACACACACACACACACACACACACACACAAATAAAAAATAATTTCAAAGGTCAGAAAAGTATACTAATAGTAGGAAGAACTATGGTTTTTGAAGAGATTTTTTTCCAGGGGAACCTCAGGATATTTCTGAAGTTGAAGTTGCATTTAAGGATGTTAACTACTATTAGACCACAGGCAGGCTGACGTATAATTCAACTGGGATATTTCTAGGCAATGGACTCTACATATACCTGTTTAGTGTTTTACAATATATTTCTAGTATGGATAATTATGCATTTGTAAATTCTGAAAGTGGCCATCCCAATACGTGGTAAAGAATTATTTCCAAAGGTGGTAGGAAGAGTGGTTTCCCCTTCCTTACACTCAAGCAATACATCCCAAAGCACCACTTGAGTTCTGTGAACTACGCCATGAAAAAGGAAACAGAGCTGAGACCAAATGATCTCTCAGGTATAGAAGACACTATTCAAGTGTCTTCTGTAATGACACCATACTTGAAAGATTTATCAACACATTCAAAAGACCTGATCCACCCTTTGTAAATATACCTTCTTGTAACTGTCTGCATCTTTTACCATTCAATCCTGTGGTCCAGAACAGATTTTATTTTGTTAATAGGAAGCACAGTGACTTTCCAAAATTACTGTAATTAGAAGATGATGATAGTGTGAATGAGCTAAATAATCAATACTTCAATTTAAATGATGAAATATGGAATTTAGACTTTCCGTAAATAAAACTATTATTTACTGGTATAATACAATGGCAAATAACATTTACTGCTATTAATGACTTATAAGAGATACAGTAAAATAAAAACCAATAAATGTGAAAAATATTAATGAGTGACAGACAAGATGGTACAGGGACAGGAGTCAAAGCCCTTGGTGCGCAAGCTTGATGACCTGAGTTTGATCCCCGGAACATTATAGAAGGAGGGAACCATCAGCAAAACATGTCCTCTAACCTACACACACACACACACACACACACACACACACACACACACACACATAAGCGCGCGCGCTAAAAGTAAACAAATCTTTTAAGAATGATTAAAATCCATTCAAATAAACTCAAATAACTCTAAACAATTGTACAAAGCATATGTGTCTTTACCTAGTGTTCTCAAAATATTTTATTCATTATTTTAATTTTATGTGTATTCATGTATTACCTGTGTGTATGTAAGTGGACCTGTGCTGTGCAGGACCCATGGAGATCAGAAGAGGGTGTCGGACTTCCCTGGAATTGGAGTTACAGATGATTGTTAGCCACCATGTGGATCTGAACCTGGGTCCTCTGCAAGAGCAGCTTCTGCTTTTTTTTTTTATTTATTTATTTATTTTCTATGTGTATGAATGTACTGTCTGCATGCAGGTTTGTGCACCCATGTCGTGCCATGCCTCGGAGGTCAGAAGAGGGTGTCGGATTCCCCTAGAACTGGAGTTCTCCTGGAATTGGAGTCTCAGACGGTTCTCAGCCGCCATGTGGGTGCTGGGGATCGAACCCGGGTCCTCTGCAAGAGCGGTCGGCGCTCTTAACCGCTAGGCTATCTCTCCAGCCCAGCTTCTGCTTTTAAACACTGAACCATCTCTCCAGTCCTACACAGTTTTAAAAAACAACATAAAAGCTATTTTTCAGACACGAGACTCTAATGTTTGTAGTTGACAAAGCCCTTACCACAATAGCCTGGGGCTGCAATAAATATCTTGGACCAGAATTGCATTCCTGATTAACTGTTTTGTTCATTATTAATATAATTTTATTCATTTTGTGTGTATGTGTGTGTGTGTGTGTTTACTGGCATTTTTGTATATATACCATGTGTGTTCCTGGTACCCTTTGAGTCCAGAAGAGAGTGCTGGATCCCCTGGAACTGGAGTTAAGGTGTGTGAGCCGCCATGTGGGTGCCATTCAAGTCGGGGTCCTCTGTAAGAGTAGTCATTGATCTTAACCTCCGAGTCATCTTGCTCTAAATTTTTAATTATTTTCTAAAATTGCATTTGTAGCACAGCTGCTGCTCCAACACTTTTATAAACTCAGAGCTTATAAGTGTACTAATTTGTACTACCAGATTGCTTTTCTTATTTGGGAGATCATGAGCATCCATCTCAGCTCATGTGTTTAAGATCCCATAAATGAGGTTTCTGAAGATGATGAATATAAGAATTCAGCCCAGTGCCAGTAAAGCAGTGAGGCCTCAGTACGTGTCAGTGGCTGCTGCTCCTTGTATCACTCTTTTTATTGTATCCCATTGGTTAGAAAGCTTGTCACTTTGTACTAGTTCTTTTCAAATCCATGCCTGCAGATGTCCACTCACATAAAATTGCACAATTGAGTATGAGCACACATGTGCCAGACTTGATTAAATGTCAGGCAGAGTGAGACAGGCATGTTCGGCACATGCCCAGGGCGAGTGCCTGCAGTTACTTGTGTAACAGCAAGTGAATGTTTAGCTGTGCAACCAGAGTACTGTGTAATAAATCATTTGAACTCTTATTTCCTAGTGTTTATTATAATAATGTACACTTGTGTTAGAAATTGATAACTCTCAACCTGAAATCTTCATTTCTATTTTTCCTGCTTCTGTATGATAATTTTATCATTGAGGTCCATCCTTTCCATTGTTCTGTGTGTAATCTTAAGTGAAGAGCTCAATTCATTTTCATATATGTGTCACTGAGGGGACCCTCATGGAGGTAAAGATACAGAATATTTTGAGCATTAGTTTTCCTTTGCCCCATCTGCCCAGTAACAATATAGATTACTTTATAATTTTTTCACCTAGTGGTAATCTAGATTATTCTAATATGCAAAATCTTCTTAAGAGTCCAACATTGTTGCCCTTGATCTATGAGTCTCAGTAGATTCAAATTCATTTCTCTTCTTTAATCAAAATAAAATACAAGTTAAATGGATTGTTGCCACATATTATGAAATGTTAATGTTTATTAAAACATGTCACTGTTACCATGCTCACTTTATTTATAAAAATTCATTTTCATTCATTCACAAAAATAAATATATAATAACTAACCATTGCTTTTATCTTTCAGCACTTTGGGATTCTGGGTAGGCATGTTCTTTTAAAAAGACCCCTGATACTTTCTTCCAGGATGAGAATATCTATAGGCTGTACATATGGACATAAGAAATACATGACGGATCTTTGTGAGTTCAAGGCCAGCCTGGTGTACAGAGTGAGTTCCAGGACAGCTGGGGCTACAGGGAGACCCTGTCTCAAAAAGACCAAAGAAAAAAGAAATACATGACTCTGAACATGGAGGGAAGCAGTTGAAATCATGTGATGTAGTCAGTGGTCTTCCATGTTTAGTGCATTCTGCCAAGCAGCAGGGATGTCGTAGAGCATGAATTTGGACTCTCTTCTAGCATGTTATCAATGAACTACAGTCCCACATGACTGTTGTTGGGCCCACAAGGCTCGTTATTCCAGACCAGTAGCCATGACATTTGGTCTAACAATTGGATGGGATATTGTATTTCTATTTCTTCTCATTGCCATTGCAAATGAAATTTAAGGTGGTTTATATAAATTTACCCAATATAACATAACTGAAAATAGTAGTGAAGTAAACAAAGCAAGCACAGAGAAAATAATGCAAGAGTAGTTGAGAGTAATGTAGAGATGTGGTAGTTCTGTCTTCCGCAAGGCATGCAATTCCGTACTAGAGGCTGGAGGCAAGTGTCGTCCATATAGGCCTGAAAGACGCATGCCTTAAGGTTTTATTCTAGGAGAAGACCCATAAAACTTTGCCATAAAAAAACAATGAATCTTTCAGACTTGACAGTGTATTTAGAATGAGAAACAGTCAATGTGGCAGGAAAATAATAGCAATTCCAAGAGAAAACGGGACAGATTGCATTGAAATTATCCATAATGTCACTTTTATTAAAATGCTTTAATTTATAAGTAGTAACAAATTAACAAGTTACAGCTGTCAATATCTGTAAATAGGAATGTGAATATATAATTGTATTAATGAAAACTTATAAAAATGTTTTCTCTTTGGCCTTATGAAAAGTATAAATTACACATTCTACTATTCTAATGTCTATTTTGTGCCCATTTAATTTTCACATAACCAAAATAAAGCGAAAGGAACTTTTTAAGTTATCTTGAGAAGAATGAATACAAATTCTTTTAAAATTTATTTCCATTGAATTTGAAATACAGAAGAGTTCCTCCCTTTTCAGCAAAAACATCAAAATAAGAATAGAAATTTTTTCTATCAAGGCAATGTGTGATTTTATTTTTCTGTTCTATGGAGGAGAAGACGAGTGAATGGAAGCCCAGGGCGGAGTCCTCACTCCTGTGTCTCTGCCTCCTGCTGGGCTGGCTTCCTCTGGCCTTCACCTAGGCTCAGCCATCATGTCTACAAAGTGGAGCTAAGCATACTTACTCTTTCCCTACCCGTTAGACAGCTAAGAGAACAGTGATATTAAAATGGAGGATTCTTGCTTTCTTGTAAAACTGATCCTAAATGCACTATAACATTTTTTATGAACATTCTCTACAGGGTGTTTTTTTGACTAAACACCTCAATATTTTTCCCAACAGTGGAGAATGGGCCCAGGACCTCCTATGTGCTATGTAAGTGCTCTACCACTGAGCTACATCCGCAGCCCTATTACTTGGTAGATTTGAGTGTCACCCCAGAAAGCATTGGCTTTTATTGATGTATATTATTGTCAGCATGGGTGACTTCACAAAATACACGGTAACTGGAAAGAGGGACTTAAATTCCATGGCAAACAATACAATTATAGAAAGGCAAAAATAAAATAACAAATATACTGGCCAGAGAAGACTAATGTGGGTTTTAACATACATTTTTAAACCTTAAATTAGAAAAGGAATAATCAGCTTTTACTATTTGTCCTAGTGTTATAATAAAATGGCTATATATAATGAAAATTTTGAGCCATAAATTAAGGATTATCTATAAATGAAACAAGGGCACTTAAGGGGCTAGAGAGATGGCCTAGCGGTTAAGAGCACCGCTGCTCTTACAGAGGACCCGTGTTTGATCCCCAGTGCCCACATGGTGGCCGAGAACCATCTGAAACTCCAATTCCAGGAGAACTCCAGTTCCAGAGGAATCTGACACCCTCTTCTGACCTCCACGGCATTGCACGACACGGGTGCACAGACTTGCATGCAGACAGTACATTGATACACATACAGCAATAAATAAATGCCGGGCGTGGTGGCACACGCCTTTAATCCTAGCACTTGGGAGGCAGTGGCACGCGGATCTCTGTGAGTTCGAGGCCAGCCTGGTCTACAGAGTGAGTTCCAGGACAGCCATAGCTACAAGGAGACCCTGTCTCAGAAAGACCAAAAAAAAAAAAAAAAAAAAAAAAAAGGCACTTAAATTTATGTTTGTAAGCTTTTATTTTAGATTGTGATAAAATTTAAAAGCTAAGTACTTGTTTCAGCTCTCCAAAGTTATAACAAATATTTAAGATGACCATTTATAAAAATAGAAGGCTATTTGGGTTCAAAGGTTAGAAGTCATTAGATCCCCTGGATCTGGACTTACAGATGGTTGTTAGCCACCATATGTATGCTGGGATTCAAACCCAGGACCTCTGCTAGAATAGTCAACACTCTTAACCACTGACCCATCTGTCCAGCCCCTGCAATATCTATTAAAAAAAAAACTAGAAAGAAATTGTGCAGAGCAGAGGAATATGTGCATTTGATTCAAGAGCACAAAGGCAGTTTCTCTTTGGCCATCACAGATTCGTCCATTGCAGAGTTGCAGTAATGGCCCCCGAGCAAAACCATGTATTTCAGAAACTGGCCATCCTAACTCTGCCAGTTTGTGCATTTGAAATGCATGTCTACTTGTTATTTTCTATAGGCCTCATCTTGCCTCCTCATTGAGCTCCTGAATGGCACAGGAATGACAAGGAAACAAAACAACCCTCATAAAAGACAGATATGTTTGGGTTGAGCTGGTGCTCTTTGCTGTACTTCCAGAACAGTTATTTTGAAACTAAAGATTCAAAACCAGTTCAACTTGAATGAGCTCCCAGAAGACACATAATTGTATGCACCTGCAAGATTTTCTCTGTCGGTCATTTTCACCAGGATCAAAAAAAAAGTACTAGAAAAGCCAATATAAACAGCAAATTAATATCATATATAAAAAGTTAATTAGGGAAAGAACCAGACAGGAATGTATTATACAACAAGGAAAACAACAAATTCTAGAGCAGACCAAGAGATTGAGCCAGCTCTTTTATTAAACAAGAGACCTGGCCAGTTATTTTGTTAAATAAAATATGGACTTTGGTGGGGAAGACTGAGCCGTCTTTACTCTCCTTGTTTCCACTGAGACGTTTTGTCGAGTGTCTCTTGCTCATTGTGTCTGTTTTCCCTGATTTGCTTTAAGATTTGTGACAATTGGCTGTTTCTAACTTCCCAAAGCTAGAAGTGCTAAAAATTATCATAGTAACCATATCATCAAATGTTCTGTGATGCTGGCTTTTTGTTTGTTTGTTTGTTTGTTTTGAGACAGGGTCTCCCTGTAGTAGATCAAGCCAACCTTGATCTCACAGAGTTCCAACTGCCTCTGCCTCCTGAGTGCTGCGATTAAAGGTGTGTGCCAAGAAGCCAGGCTAGATGATGGGTATTTTTTTAATGATTTCATGGTTCTTTATTTATTTAAGTAAAAATACCTATTTCCCATGACTCATTTCATTGAAATGAAATCAAAGTGTTGTATCTTTGAAAACATAAGTGCTTAGTGCCCATGCTCAGGAGCTCTAAAGTTTAACAACCCAAAACTGTCTCTCTGATTATGGCAGCTCAACCTTTTAATTCTTGTACCTGGTAGGATGAGGCAGGAGGATTTGCTGAAAGTTCAAGAACATCCAGAGTTAGAGTAACTGTGACTTCCAGGCTAGCTGAGGCTACAACATGCAATGTTGTCACAACAATGCATCAATCCATGACAATAAAAACAGAGATGCCACCGCATCCACAAATGAGCTACTAACTCTGATCATGACAAGTTACCCATCTTTTCTAAGTTGGTATTTCTTTACTTGCTTTTCATCTTTTAAAACATATGAAGAACCTAAATCCTACAGCAGTTGAGTAGATTAAATGAAGCAACAGCCACAAAATGCTTAAGAATATGACACAAAATAAATGCCCCAGAGATGTGTGGTTGAAAAAATTAATATGCTGATTGTTTAATCAGTAAAGTACCTATCTGTCAATGGAGTTCCGATTTCATAAAGGGACTGTATTTACCTTATTAAGAGTACAGCTTGGAGCTGGAGAGATGGTTCAGCAGTTAAGAGCACCAGCTGCTCTTGTAAAGGACCCAGATTCAAATCCCAGCATCCACATGTCCACTAACAACTGTTCTAACTGCAGTTCCTGAGAATCCAATGTCTCCTTCTGACCTCTGTGGGTGCACTTACATACATGCAGGCAATACACTAATAAAAAAATACAGTTTGGGTATACACATTTGGTTTGGGAAAATGTTCTTGATCATATATATACATATATATATATATGTATATATATATGTATATATATATGCAGAGAGAGAGAGAGAGAGAGGATCAAGAATATAAAACTCTAAGTGAAAATAAGTTCTGTTACAATGTACTATACACTCTCTGTTTAGAGGAGAATGAGAAAAGATTAGTGCATCCTGGAGTAGTCAAGGATGTCTTTATGGCAAAGGTGGAGCTCATTCTGTGCTTTAACAGATAGCTAGAGAGAAAGACATTCCCCTGAGTAAAAGAACAGAAGCCGAAGGCCTAGAGCACAATAATACAGGATTGTAGGGAAAAGCACTTGTAGAGATGGTGTGAACAACACTAGTGGGCCGGGAACAGAACACGAGGATATTTAATATCAGGATCGCATGTAAATGAGGGAAGTAGTTGAAGAAAATGTACTAGGGTTCATACTTGACCAAACATAGAATCTACTCTTAAAATGCTGTGATAAAAGCGACTTACAAAATACTACTCTGTCAACCGAACAGCCAGACCATACATATGACAAAAACACCATGTCGACCCTGACTGCCAAGGGAATGTTTCATGGAAGTAGTTGTCAGTGCCTGCTCCCAGCTGCCCCAGAAGAACCAAATCTCTGTGCCACACTTGCTGGAAGACCCCTTATTTGCACTGTGCCTCCATCTCACACTGCACACACCTGCCATCCCTGTACTCTGCCCCCGTCTCACACTGCACATACCTGCCACCTGTGCATTGTCCCTCCATCTCGCACTGCACACACCTGCCACCTGTGCACTGTCCCTCCATCTCACACTGCACACATCTGCCATCCATGCACTGTCCCTCCATCTCACACTGCACACACCTGCCATCCATGCACTGTACCTCCATCTCACATTTCACACACCTCCCATCCCTGAATTCTGCCCCCATCTCACACTGCACACAACTGCCATCCATGCAGTGTTCCTCCATCTCACACTGCACACACCTGCCATCCATGCAGTGTCCCCCCATCTCACACTGCACACACCTGCCATCCATGCAGTGTCCCTCCATCTCACACTGCACACACCTGCCATCCGTGCACTGTCCCCCCATCTCACACTACACACACCTGCCATCCGTGCACTGTGCCTCCATCTCACACTGCACACACCTGACATCCATGCACTGTCCCCCCATCTCACACTGCACACACCTACCATCCGTGCACTGTCCCCCCATCTCACGCTGCACACACCTGCCATCCGTGCACTGTCCCTCCATCTCACACTGCACACACTTGCCATCCATGCACTATGCCCCCATCTCACACTGCACACACCTGCCATCTGTGCAGTGTCCCTCCATCTCACACTGCACACACCTGCCACCTGTGTACTGTCCCTCCATCTCACACTGCACACACCTGCCATCCTGCACTGTCCCTCCATCTCACACTGCACACACCTGCCATCCATGCACTGTCCCTCCATCTCACACTGCACACACCTGCCATCTGTGCAGTGTCCCTCCATCTCACACTGCGCACACCTGCCATCCATGCACTGTCCCCCCATCTCATACTGCACACACCTGCCATCCATGCACTGTCCCATCTCACACTGCACACACCTGCCATCCCTGCACTGTCCCTCCATCTCACACTGCACACACCTGCCATCTGTGCACTCTGCCTCCATCTCACATAGCACACACCTGCCACCCGTGCACTCTGCCTCCATCTCACGAAGCATATACCTGAAATGCTTTAGCTTGATCCAGTCACAACTTAAATTGTAACAGTAGGCTTTAGCTTTTGAGGTCTTCAAGATCCAGAAACTAGGGGGTGGGTGGGGATAAGATGGATTTTGAGTAATGGCTCCTCTGGTAGCAATGTGTCCAGGGGATTGGCTAGAAGGGGTGGGCAGGTGGCACCATGCAGATGCTAGTCTATGTAAGATAACATCCACTCACTGAGATTGTGAAAGCAGTGGGGAATATAGGAGGGTTGAAATATTTCAGAGTTGATTAGCAAGTGCTCTTCTCTGGAAGAGACAAAAGAAGTCAACAGCGGTTGCATGGCTCTAAAGTCTGGTAATTTGATGTGTACTCACTTTACTGACAGAAACTGGGTGGAAGATTAGAAGTAGATGCAAGGTAAATTTCGATTTTTACATATGCTGAGTTTGAATCAATAGTGGGCTATCCAACTAAACAGCCTGGTTGAGGAGCTGGAAGTGAAAGATCAGGATTCGGGCAGGATTTTAGCCAAAGATATAACCTTGGCAAATGCCAGCGTGATGTAGCTCAAAGTGCAAATAAATGAAACTAAGCAGAAAGAAGAAACTTCCAGGTCTCTGCTCTTTACCACTCATCTGCATGCATAACACAGTAAGTCAGTCCAACTGACCCTCTGTTCTGTACATAACCCAGTAAGTCAGTCCAACTGACCCTCTGTTCTGTACATAACACAATAAGTCAGTCCAACTGACCCCCTCATTCTGCACAATTTGATGATGTTTTAGTAAAATCAAGCTGTGATTAGGAGATGGCTTAGCAAATTAAAGCTTCTGACTGAAATTCAGTAAACTTCCTTGACTCCCATGCCCATTACTCATTTAATACACAGTCAACACCAAATGAGAAATGTGCAGACAAAAGACTGAAGTCCATGTGCAGGCCTTAGTCCTGCCTCCTGATGAACAGACAGCTGATGTAGCCTAGGTTCTATGCCACATGGGATAGCTGTGGTGGATTAAGTTTTTATAACCATTTAACAGCCTGTTGCAACACTCTGGTTACTTTTTCTTACTGTTGGAAGAAAAATCTGGCTTTATTGTACTAAATGAGAACAACATCTTTATGTACATTTTACCTAGAAGTACAAAATTTATCTTCATGCACATGTATAAAATATTTTATAATTGGAGAAAAAATCTTGACAGTTTCTTTAAGTTGAAATAATTGGAACACACCTCAGCAGTGTTTTCTAAAAACATAGTTCTTGACATCTTTAGCAAAGTCACCTGCTGGTGAATGGGAAGTGAGGAATCAAGTCAAGTGCAGACTATCCAAGTCTTGGATGACAAAGTAAAGGAATCTGCATGTCCAGTACATTTCCCAGGGGATGGTCTAATGGCAAGATAAAGCTACTGATACCTACAGCCAAAATGAGGAGCTGTGGTACGTGAATAAATGAGATGGGGAAAGGGGAAAAAAGGACAAAAATGACAAGGATAACAGAAGGTCAGAAATGCTCCCTGGAAGCTTCACTTCCATTCCTATGATAGATAAATGAATACAGTGACAGGTTTTAAAGGGTATTTCTTCTTCTCAAAGGCCAGCACCTATTTTCCCATCAGTTAGAAACTTCAGATTGATTTTTTTTTTTTTTTTTTTTTCTTCGAGACAGGGTCTCCCTGTAGCACCAGCTGTCCTGGAACTCATTAAACCAAGCTGGCCTTGAACTCACAGAGATCAGCCTGCTTCTGTCTCCCACGTGCTGGGACTATAGGTGTGTGCTACTTTACCTGGCAAGACTGGGTTTTTTTATGTTTTTATTGAAGCTTTGTGCATTTCATACAACATTTCTCAATCCAGTTTAGAGTCATTCCTCTTCCCATGCCCCCAACCCGTGCATTCTGCCATACATGTCTTGCAGCTTTGTCTCCATCTTTTTAAACTTTTTTCTTTGCAGAGGTTTACTGTTTGGGGCAGAAGTTCACTGTTTCAGTTAGTTCTGTGACCCAGTCCCTTTTTTTGTTGTTTTTCCCTCCAATTTGTGTTGTTCTAAAATATGCATAAATTTATATCACACATATACCTAAATTATGACGACTGAAAATAATCTGTGCTAATTCCAAAACATCTCTGGTAATTCACATTTTTCCCCTTAATTTTACATACATACCCTCCACCCATATACCAATTTTACAAAGTCTGAACATAAGTGGTAGGTTAATTCTAGAGCCCATTAAAGGATTCACCTTGTAACCATACCACTGCTTTCAGATAAAAAGCGATATGAGGGATACCATTCATCATTTGTTTTTCTGGGACTCTGTTACTTCACTTAGTATAATGTCTTTTGGTTCCATCCATTTACCTGCAAAGTTCATGATTACTTTTTCTAAATGAAGCATTTAAACATTTCCTGATTATATTTCCCATTGGTAAGTCATGCAGTCGATAGGTTCTAGAGCCTGGATCTGAACTGCGGCAGTCTGGTGTTCTTTGGTATTTTGAGACAGAGTTCTATATGAGGGGACTTACAATGCACTCCAAACTGAACTTGAACTCTGCATGCTCCTGCCTCTGCCTTCCAAGTCCCAGGATTATGGGTGTAAATTACTCTTAACAATGCACTGAATAGTCCTCCCGGAGATTTTTCTGATGTTTTAATACTTTACCTTAGAAAGTCTTCCGATGTAGGGATAAGATTTTTATTTTTTCCTTCTTAAAATCAAAAAAATTGAAAAATACAGACACTGAAATGAAAATTTCAGTTTCTTATGGGTTATTATTGGCATGGCATGAATTCAAATGATACCCATGTGCTCTAAGTAAGTACTAACTAAAACGGTAATGAATGATTTTGTTAAATTAGGCAGGCCTTACATAAACAAAACATAGTTGCTGTGAATTTTGGCCTCTCTTTTTTTCATTGTAAATTTCTTTCAGTTTTTCATTTTTAATTGAATTTTGGAGATTTTCATACACAATTTTTGAGATTTTCGTCTATATAATTTGATGATATGGTAGATCCCCTCCCCTCACGTTCCCTTGCTGCCCTTACCTGATCCAGTTTAATGTGTATATATTTGTATATATTGTATATATAAATGTATGTATACATAAATATATATGTGTATATATAATGTGAATTTTATATTAAGGGCTATAGCCTGATTTATGTTCTCATATATTCTTCAGTGTGGATCCATCCACAGGGGCCTGGTTAACCTACCAAGAGTCACAGCCTTAAAATACATGGTCTGTCCCCCTCCCAGCAGCCATCCATTGCCACTTCTCCATGTCTGTGCTGGGATTTTGTCTGTTGTGTGATTGCATGGGACTTGTTCATGATGTCACCATTGCTGTGAGTTCATAGGAGTAACTGACCCACTGTCTGAAAAACTATTTCCTTGTAGTCATCTACCACCTCTTGCTCTTAAAATTTCACCTCTCAAGAAATACCTGTTCATCCATGCTCATTGCTGCCTGTTTTACAGTAGCCTGAAATTGGAAACAATCTAGATGTCCATCAACTGATGAATGGATAGTGAAGGTGTGGTACATATACACAATGGAATATTGTTCAGCTCCTTAAACAATTAAATTGTGAAATTCTCAGGTAAAAGTGTGAAACTGTAAACAGTCATCCTAAGTGAGGTAACCCAGATCCAGAAAGACAAACATCATATGTTCTCTCTCATAGCTGAATGCTAGCTTTGAAATCTTAGATATGCATGTTTCCTATTGAAAATCCAGAGAAATCAGAAAACTAATAAATGAGCATGGGAGGTGGGGTAGAATGCAGTGATGGACAGGGGAAAGGGATTAACAAAGTAGAGATGATTAGATGTGGTGGGGAATGGGAGGGCAGAGCAGAGAAGGGAGAATGGGTAAGATAAGTGACAGCAAAAGCCTTTAGAAAAAGCCATCTGAGCTGGTCATGATGGCACACGCCTTTAATCGCAGCCCTTGGGAGGCAGAGGCAGGCAGATTTCTGTGAGCTCAAGACCAGCCTGGTCTACATAGTGAGTTCCAGGCCAGCTGTGACTAAATGGAGACCCTACCTCAAAAAGAAAAACAAAAAAGCCATATGAATGGCTAACTACCATCATAGAAGCTATTTGAAATATATATGTTATAAAAAGAGGTTAAAGGGGGTTACCTTACAACAGGGGAATGTTGCCCCTACTAGACACCATAGACCAACAAAATAAACCCCAATATCAGGAGTGGCCTCCCTCCCTTGAAGCTGTTGGCCAAGGGACCCATAAACACTCAAACAATACTGGCTACTGCTCTGTTCTTGATTACCCACCAGCACTGGACGGTAAGACCCCATATTGCAGAAGACACCGCATACATGAGCTGCAGAGCAAACAAAAAGAGATCAAGCTGGTGCTGACGTCAGGGCCTCATCTTTACTGGGTAGCTTTCATGGTGCTAGAAAGTGCTATGCATGCTACTGGAAGGACAAAAAGAATCACTAACCTTACCCAGCTGTGAATCCTGCAAACTACAGTAATAACTGACTTGGTAAGATATGCCCACTGGTGCAATAGTGGCACAAATATTGTGGGAGTAACCAACCACTCTCTAACTGTATAAGGTCAGCTTCATAAGATGGAGCCCATACATGATATTGATATCAGGCTCAGTAACCTGAGGCTAGACAGGTCACAGGGAATATGGGAGAACCTAATACTAGTTTCTTTTTTATTTCGTTCATTGCTTATATGAACGTTATGCCTGCATATATTTAAGCACAACCCTGTCATGCCCAAGGATGCCAGAGAAGGGTGTTGGATCCCCTGGAAGTGGAGTTATAGACAGTTTAGAGCCACCATGTAGGTGCTGCTGGGTCCCTTAGAAGAACAGCCAGTGCTCTTAACCACTGATCCATCTCTCCAGCCCCATAACCCTTTACTAAATAGTTACAATATTATCCTGACTCCCATAGATCTCTCAGCTCTCACCCAAGAAGTGTCCTTGTGCAACAGATGGTGATTAACACAGAAACCCACAAGTGGTCAATGTGCAGAGAACAAGAAGCTACAGAGTGCTCCTCCCTGAATATAGACCACCTGTATCAAACTCTGTCTTCTAGGGATAAGATTCTAAGCATTTCTACATCCCGCATATCTACATCTGGGCCCAGAAAATAAGAAATTATTTCAACTGTTATTTTTGAACACTGAGTTATCATTGTATCATTTGTATAATTAGCTGTGTCTTATTTACTTTCTCAAGTATCCAGGGTAGACATTCAAGAGGGAAAGAATCAACTTTATCATTTTTATTGTGATATATCCATTTTGCTATTTATTAGCATGTAGTTTATGCCCATCGTTAAGTTATTGTTTGCCATGTACATTCTTTAGAATTTTTACTCAGTTCAATTTGAAGTTGAGTCTTCTTTCTACATTTCTATATCAGTTTCTTCTGTGAAAGCTGTTTCCTATTTTTCCTCAAACAAAAATAAATCTAAATTATAAGAATGTATTAATGGGTAATTTCAATAGTAGCCTATTTTCCATACTAACTGTATTTAATCAGAGACTATAAACTTGAACAATTGAATTTTGTAAATCCATTTTGTCTCGGTTATTTAAAAGAGACTGTCAGAATTTGTAGATTTAAATATGGGTTAATTCTACTTTATAGCTACCCATATATCTAAATTTTCTAATGATGCTGTTTGAAACAGAATAGTTTCAATAAAAATTTGTAGAAATATTAATAGATGGGTTAATCTACAGCTTTAAAAATTGTAGTCCCAGCTGTTCATAGTGATTTCATATGAAGAGTTCACACATTGTGTGAGCAATTCTCCAATGTCCCATCACAAGTGGGACATCCAACAATTCGATTCATTTCTGATGACCACTCAGAGTGTGCCCAGTTCAAAGCCTCAGTGTCTCCCAGTACTGCCCCATGGCAGATGCCAAGCACAGCTGGGGTCACCAGATGACCTCTACTTCTGCTCAACCAACTACAGATTTGGAGGAGGGATGGTTTCCTTAGTCCCTGTGGAAGTTCCACTGGTATGCTGGATAGCTTTAGTTGTCAACTTTGGTTGACACACCTGGGTAGAGGGACCCTCAAGTGGGGAATGGCCTTCGTTGGACTGCCCTGTGTACATGGCTGTGTAGGGCATTTTCTTGACTGTTGAGTGATACGGGAGGGCCAAGCCCACTGTGGGTGATGCCACCCCTGTACAGGTGGCTCTGTATTGTATAAGAAAGCAGGCTGACCATGGGCCAGGGAACCAAGAGGCTAAACATCATTCCTCCATGGCCTGTCCTTCAGGTCCTGCCTCCAGGTTCCTGTCCTGAGCCCCTACCTTGAGCTGCCTCCATTATAAACTGTGACCTGGGAGATATTAGCCAAATAAACTCTTTCCTCCCCACGTTGGTATTGGTCACAGTGTTTTGTCATAGCAATTGAAGGCAAACTAGACCGACTGGCCTGAATGACTCACAGAAGCAGGAGGAGTGCTTCACCTCTGGTTGCTGGTTTATTTTAAAGCATGCACCTTAGGATGCCTATGCAGAGTAAATGCAGAGGATGATGCAGGAGGGGATCCCGGGTGGCCAAGGTCACTCAGTGTACTCACAACCCCTAGCTCTAGCCCTGTTCTTGGATAGAGAGGTGCTGGCAGGGTAATTGCAGTTTTAGTTTGTTGTCAGGCAGAATTAAATGATTGGCAGCTGCTGATGACCTCACTCTCTGTTACCTATCCTCTTTCCAAAACTTAGACCCATGCAAGTTCTAGAGCTTTCCAGTATCCAGTTCACATGTCTAAACAGATTTAGGGGCCTCACCATGGTCACCTCTTTGTATACAATTTATAAAATGTGGTTATAGCAAAAGTCAATCAAAAAGAATTTAACAAATTGTACAGGTCATATATCTTGATACACCAGCTCTATCATCATTTAAAGAGCTCCTACTACTACTAACATCCTTCCCATGTGTAAGCAGCATCATTCTCTGTAAACTTGAAACTGCATCACTGAATTTTGATATATGCTATGTTAATCATAATTTATCTACACTTAACATAATAAAAAGTAGACTTTCTGCTTAGAAGGTTGCCGTTTGTCATAGGCATGAGGCTGTGACAATCTGTACTTGAGTTTCAAGCCTGGTGTGTGAGCCGCTAGGCCTGAAACCTCTCTAAGGAAGCTCTTCTCATTTGCAAAGTGGAGATGCTGGTCACCACATCACTCCCGGGTCCCTGGGTTGATAGGTGAGACCATCAAGTCAAACTCATCACAGTACAAAGTTCACAGAAAGCAATATCTTTTTAAGAAAATGGTTGCCTGCACGTAATTGCCGAGAGTCATGGAGCACACCTGCACGTAACTGCCGAGAGTCATGGAGCACACCTGCATGTAATTGCCGAGAGTCATGGAGCACACCTGCACGTAACTGCCGAGAGTCATGGAGCACACCTGCACGTAATTGCCGAGAGTCATGGAGCACACCTGCAC